>OY482673.1:47708741-47906241 GCA_960531455.1 Urophora cardui
GTTGTAATTTTTGTTGATTACACAACGTGTCTTTATTATTTTTAATTATATTAACTTGCTGCGTATCCGTTGTAAATGCTATTAAATCGTGCCCGTTTTGCTGTTGCTGTTGTTGTTGTTGTTGTTGTACGTGTGTTCTTATTTCACTTCGCTCCAAAGATATTTTTTTTATTTTTGCCTCTTGCCCTTCCCCGCTACTGCTCGATTTTTTAGAACGTTCTCTACGCTCACGCCCGCTCACTGAAGCTGACGATGATGACTTCGTTTTCTTTACAACGCTATTCCCAACAACAACATTATTGACCGCATTCGCATACACACTGTTAGCGCTTGTCGTAGTCGCAGTCATTCCTCTATTGCCAGATATTTCGTCCAACTTGGTCGATGCCGTTTTGTATACTAACGACGGCGCTGTTGCCTCTGAAATATTTGCCAATTGGTTTTGACTTCTGCTGGCGCCGTTGTTATTACCAGCTGTCGCTGCGGCTGTGCACGGCGGTGGCATCGACGCCCCAGCAGCTGTCGCCGTCGTCGTCGTCGATGATGCAGTAATCGCTGGTATTTGATGATGTTGTTGTTGTTGTATTACACCATCAGTTACTTGCACAGCTGTCGGTGCTGTTGTCGTTGTTGTTGGGGCTGTTGGCGGGGTGGTTTGACTGCGTCGTGCCCTTGGAATATAGACGGCTCGATCGGGTCGGCGTTCACGTCGCACAGCTGACGTTTGCCTACATATAAGAAATACAATAAAAAAACACTAATGTATAAACTATGAAAATAAGGCCTAAGCAGAATGGGAAGAAATAACATTTAAATATAAACATTATATTTACATATATATGTAAGTATTGACAAAGTAAATCGATGGTTCATTACCCAATAATAAATTGTAAATTGCGCGAAACGTTCCAAAATTAGTTTACATATCGTCGCTATAGAAGAAAAAAGACGCAAACTGTTTTGTTGAGGAAGAAAGACGCAAACTTTTTTTCTTTCAAAGACGCATTAATGATATTTTTCGAAAGAAAGACTCTTTATTTTTTTTGATAACGAAGAAAGACGCTTTATTTTTTTTACTATAAAGAAAGACGCATTTAAATATTTTTTAAGACGTATTCGATTTTTTATTTTTCTTTGTCAATATTAATGCTAATGCGTCACTGTTCGTCGAAATATTTTATAAAGCGTCACTGTTCGTCGAAATATTTTTTAATGCGTCTATCTTCGTCGACATGTTTTGTAAATCGTCTTTCTTCTCCGACATATTTTTAATGCGCCTTTTTTCGTCGACAAATTACTGACATGCGTCTTTCTTCTTCCGGAGCGACGATATCCAATCTGCACAAAAAAAAAACGTTCGTTGAACGATCAGATTAACCCGAGAAGACACAGAAATTGCAAAAAACTGTATGTATTTTCCTCCTCTACATCCATTTTCTCGGTCTGCTCCACGCTTTTTCATTGTCTCAACGAATAATTAATAATAATTATAATAATTATTAATTATCAAACTGAGAGCGATGAATAACCTACCTTGGTTTTTCAACGTTCATGCCAATGCAAATGCACTCGAAATGGATTCGAAAATACTGAGAGCCATATGTTAATATGTATAGCAACAAGAGAAAATTGTGTGTAGCCTAAAATATGCAATAGACGCGTTTCTAAGTGTCTCCTGCCTCTACTACTACTCATTATACAAAAAAAAAAAAAGACAATGAAACTAAATAATGTTCAAAAAATAAATAAATAAATAAACACGTTTTAATGATAAAAATCAGAAATATTTTTTTTTTAAATAGAAAAAAATTATCAAAATACATATATAAATACTATGTAGGGAAAAATATGTAGTGCTCAAGCTATGAGTTCATGAAAATATTCCAATTGCTGCAATTAGAAAAAAAAAACTAATTGTGAAATGTACGATTCATAAAATCTCAAAAAAAAAAAAATTAAAATAAAAATATTACTAAAAAATTTTCATTTTTAAATATTGCGTGGCATATTCAGCGCCTCACACTTGTCTCTATATATATTAATTATATATATTGTTCACTTTCCATTTTAAAAAAATATTTCCAACTTTTTAGTTTGATTTTTTGTCATTAAAGCGTGTCTTTTAGTTTTTTAACTATTATTTTTTATTATTTTTTGATTAGCTTCACCTGTATGTTGGTTTGCGTGCAAGCATTGCATACTTTAAGGCTTAAACGTATCTGAATGCGAATTTTTCAGTGTGTGATGTGCCTTTTTTACCTTGCAGTAGGTTTTTTCTTCATTTTCATTACTATAAGTAATAATTATTAGTTCTTGTTGTAATGGAATATGAAAACAATAATTAAAATTTGAAATATTTGCCTTCGATCGAATTACCGACTGGGTACAAACCAATAAATACATTTTTATCACACATGTCTGCTTATACATATACTACGTATGTATATGCCTCTGTGCACTCAAATGTGCTTACATAGGTACACACATACATATGCACATAGGTACATAAAATAATTTATGTACATTATTCACTCGCTTGTATCGGGGTAAGTAGGTGAATGACTTGGACTTTGTGGACAAGTAAACGAAGCACCTAACCATAAATGCATCACCCGAGTTACATACAGACATATGCATGTCTGTATATACTTACATATGAACATGCACGTAGACATGAGGCAACGAAAGAAATGAGCAAAACAAAATAGCACAAGCAAATTATAAAAAGAATTTTATGCAACAAAATGCAACGAAACTAGTTAAACAAGTTGACTGACTGTGATGCGCCACCAACCAACTAACTTCTTCTTGTTACTTGTAACGTAAGTTTCTCAGCAGAGTTAGTGGAGTGCTTTTATTGCATATATGTACATAGTTTATAATGCGAAAAGAGGTTTTGTTTTGCAAACATAGATACTACGTATGAAACTTGAGAAATGTTTACGTCAGACTTGTGGAGTTTTTATTTCGATTAGCGATTCAATGGGTTAATTGCATTCTTCAATTCGTTTTATTAATGCAGACTTAAATTAAATGCGAATAAACAAATGTAATCAGAATGTAGTTTTGTTTATGGCCAATTACTTTTGTTTCGAAATTAGTTTTTAGTATATCGAATTATTTCCTACTCCATAAAATCAATAAATCGCTTTTGAATGAAATCTTTAAGTGAGACGTTTTTGAGAAAAAATTTGAATTGGTGATCTTCCACCCAGGTACCGATGTACATTTCTTTAACGGTTAATCATTATTTATTTTATTTTTTTTTATTGTTTTTACTTTATATTTTATTTTATTTTTAATTAAATTAAATTTAATTTAATTCAATTTTACTTTATTTTATTTTTAATTTCATTTAATTTCATTTAATTTCATTTAATTTATTTTAATTTTATTTTATTTTACTTTATTTTATTTTTAATTTAATTTAAGTTTTATTTTATTTTTTTTTTTTTTTTTTATTTTTTTTTTTTATTTTACTTCATTTTATCTTTAATTTTATTTTAATTTACTTTATTTTATTTTTAATTTAATTTAATTTTATTTTACTTCATTGAATTTTTAATTTTATTTAATTTAATTTAATTTTTATTTTTATTTTATTTTATTTCATTTTATTTTTAATTTTATTTTACTTTATTTTATTTTATTTAATTTAATTTTTAATTTTATTTTATTTTATTTTACTTTATTTTATATTATTTTTAATTTAATTTTATTTTATTTCATTTTTTTTGTTTTATTTTATTTTACTTATTTTTTATTTTATTTTATTTTACTTCACTTTATTTTTAATTTTGTTTTATTTTATTTTATTTAATTTAATTCAATTTTACTTTATTTTACTTTATTTTATTTTTAATTTAATTTTTATTTTATTTTATTTTTTCTTATTTTATTTTACTTTATTTTATTTTTATTTTATTTTTATTTTATTTTTATTTTATTTTTATTTTATTTTATTTTATTTTACTTTACTTTGTTTTTAATTTAATTTTATTTTATTTTACTTCATTTTATTTTTAATTTAATTAAATTTTATATTTATTTTATTTTATTTTATTTCATTTTATTTTTAATTTTATTTTACTTTTCTTTATTTTATTTTATTTTATTTTATTTTATTTTTAATTTTATTTTATTTTATTTTACTTTATTTTATATTATTTTTAATTTTATTTCATTTTATTTCATTTTTATTTTGTTTTATTTTATTTTATTTATTTTTTTTTATTTTACTTTATTTAATTTTATGGAAGATGGTTTAAGCTTATTATGCTACGTAGCTTCTCATCAGTACAAAATTTCTGCAATACTCAGCGTGCTTATGGAATGTTGAAGCTGCATGCATGCTTACATATGTATATAGTATAGGTAAGCAACTCACCAGGAAATATAGGTGACTTACTTAAAGCCAATGCACGCCTCAGAGGTTTGCACTCCCACCCAATCATTATTGTCATGAAATTGCGGTTTTACATAATTGCAGTCGCATTAGGTGCACAATAAATGTTTAAAAATGAGATTATACCAGTTTCTGTTAGCTTTTTGCCGGTGTTTCGATTTAAAATTATCCACGCTAACCAAATGTGTATATCTATGCATAGGTATGTATTTGTAAATGATGAAATCTTTACCCACCTCTTCGCCCTACATACATACATACGTACATATATACGTATATATATTTGTACACAATAACAACAATGCATTTTACAAATATAAACTCGTTTCGGAATTTCGGCAATCGCAAGAAATAAAATTAAAAAAAATATACATAAATATGTATGTATGCCTGTTTGTATATATGTATTAGTATACATGCAAATATACAAATAAAAGCATTTGTAAGGTGATTTTAGCATTTTGTTACGTTCGTTTACCTTTGTTGGCAGCTAATGCTGCCACTGGTTGTTGTTGTTGTTGCTGTTGGCATGGCGCCAATTGCTGGCGAATCTGAATTGATCATTAATGCGTTTGGTTTTGTGGTTGTTGCTGTGGCTGGTGCTGTTGATGTAATCGTTGGCGTTGGCGTTGCTACGCATCGCGACGAGGTCACCAAAGCGGTATTTTTGTTGCTACTGTTGCTCTCGACATTTACATGTGTTGGAGAATTATTGCATGATATTGAGGTAGTTGGCGATGACAGTGCGGCTTTATTAACTGCTGTTGCTATTGGTGCTGTTGTTGTTTTAATTTTTCTTGAGCTGGTTGTTTTTGTTATTGTTTTTGTGCTGGAAATATTCGCACTTGTTGGCACACCAGCAGCAGAAGCAGCAACAGTCGTCGCCGTTGCATTCACTGACCCACTTCTGATGAATTTTGCAGTTGTTGTTGTTGCGGTTACAGTCGCAGTCTCGGCAACGGTATCACTGTTGTTGTAGTAGTTATGATTTCTTAAAGGTGGCGGTCGATAGATATCCATTGAGATCGTTTTATTTGCTGAAATACATTAAAAAAAATAAACAAAAAGTTTATTAAAATAATAAATATAAAACATACAATAACTAACGGTAAAGATGCATGTGAATGGTTGAAGAAAGAAAAATACAACACAATAGTGTTGTTTTTTTTTGTTATTTGTATGTAGATAAAGTAATAATGTGGAAATACTTGATGAATACAAATTATAAAATGCTGACCCAAATTTAAAAAAGCTGTTTTTAGTTGATTTTGCGTTTTGTTTTGACATTTCGTTTATGTATTCAGTTAGCGGCGACTGTCCAGTGCTTTGTGTTGGCCTTGAACGCTGTAAACGCTTAACAAACATGTTTGCCTTTTTCAATCAATGAAAGGATGAGTTTAATGTACATATGAATTAAAATTTGCTGGATTAACAGGGTTATTTTTAACTTATTTATGTTAATTTATGTATAATATAGCATTTTCAGGTCAAATGAAACATTTTTCAGGTCAAATGAAACCTTTTTCAAGTCAAGTGAAACTTTTTTCAAGTGAAGTGAAACTTTTTTCAAGTCAAGACAAACTTTTTTCAAGTCAACCGAAACCTTTTTAAATTGAGATGAAACTTTTTCAAGTTAAGTGAAGCTTTTTTCAAGTGAAGTAAAACTTTTTTAAGTCAAGTAAAACTTTTTTAAGTCAAGTGAAACTTTTTTAAGTGAAGTGAAACTTTTTTAAGTCAAGTGAAACTTTTTTCAATTAAAGTGAAACTTTTTTCAATTCAAGTGAAACTTTTTCACGTGAAACCTTTTTCACGTCAAATGAAACTTTTTTCATGTCAAGTGAAACCTTTTTCAAGTTAAGGCAGATGCAACTTTTTCAATTGAAATGAAACCTTTTTCCGTATCATTTTAATTGAAAAAGTTTCATTTCAATTGAAAAACGTTTCACTTGAGTTGAAAAAAGTTTCACTTCACTTGAAAAAAGTTTCAGTTTACTTGAAAAAGGTTTCATTTGACCTGAAAATGCTATACATATTCTGATTTTCTTTGCTTTTGTCTAATAATACATTTTTTCGAACACTACACCTTTTTCAGTTGAAATTCAGAAAGTTCCAATTGATATTCAGAATTTCCATTTGAAATTCAGAAAATTACAATTGAAATTCAGAATTTCCATTTGAAATTCAGAAAGTTACAATTGAAATTCAGAAATTCCATTTGAAATTCAGAAAATTGCATTTGAAATTCAGAAAATTACAATTGAAATTCAGAAAATTACATTTGAAATTCAGAAAATTCCATTTGAAATTCGGAAAATTACATTTGAAATTCAGAAACCTCCTCACAGTACTCAAGAAGTTTTCTGAATTTCAATTGTTATTTTCTGAATTTTAAATGTAACTTTCTGAATTTCAAATGTAATTTTCTGAATTTCAAATGTAACTTTCCGAATTTCAATTGTAATTTTCTGAATTTCAAATGGAATTTTCTGAATTTCAAATGGAAGTTCTGAATTTCAATTGTAATTTTCTGAATTTCAAATGGAAATTCTGAATTTCAATTGTAATTTTCTGAATATCAATTGGAACTTTCTGAATTTAAACTGAAAAAGGTGTAGTGCGTAAACTTCTCTCTCAGTACTCAAGAAGTTTTCTGAATTTCAATTGTTATTTTCTGAATTTTAAATGTAACTTTCTGAATTTCAAATGTAATTTTCTGAATTTCAAATGTAACTTTCCGAATTTCAATTGTAATTTTCTGAATTTCAAATGGAATTTTCTGAATTTCAAATGGAAGTTCTGAATTTCAATTGTAATTTTCTGAATTTCAAATGGAAATTCTGAATTTCAATTGTAATTTTCTGAATATCAATTGGAACTTTCTGAATTTAAACTGAAAAAGGTGTAGTGCGTAAACTTAAGCAATGTTTAACCTTAAGAAATATTTAGCCTTAAGCAGAACAATATACATGTCTGTAGGGAAGAGGAAGTCATTGGGATTTTGACTAATTGGTTGCTCGACCCTGAGACGTTTGCTGCAGCGGCAGCACGTACAAAATTTGGCCAAAAGGCATCATGTAAAAGGTGTAATAGGGGAATATTATACATACATACATACATACCTATGTAGGTATACTAATGAAATGCAAAGTGAAGGTATGAATTTATATACATATTTATGTATGTATAAACAAAATTAAAAAAGAAACAAAGTCAAAAGAAAAATACAATCTATAAATGCTGGCTGGTGATGACGACCTTGAATTTGACTACAAATATACACATTCATATGTAGCGCAAACAAATTAAAAACGCTCGAGCGCCAGAGTTCATCAGCGCGGCGCATAACACATATTAATGAATATATATATGTATGTATGTACATATATTTGTATGCTTATGTGCTTATATACATGCGTTTACTTTTTGTGACTTATGTATATAAACTATTGTTGTTGTAGTATTATGGCTATGCCATGGTTTGTGTGAGTATATCTACATATGTATTGTGAATATAAAGCCGGCTTTTATTGTTATTTATGTAGGCATGTTTAATTTTGAATTGATGTTGATTTGGCAAACAATCAGTTATGCGGGCAGTAGCTAATCAAATGGTTTATTAATAAGCCAGATATTACATATTAAAAATTTAAGCAGCAAATTTTTAATCTAAACCGGTATGAAGGGATTTATGCAAGACGATTTATCTTTACCACTTTGTTCGTTATTTGTAGGTACATACATATTTGCAATAATGAAGGCAACTTCTAAAAGCTGTAAAAATTCAAAACATCATTACTACCATATTAGTTGAATGCGATATAACTTAAAGGTAGTGTGTTGCTGCCGCTATATTGGAGTTGCTATAAAAATTTATTTTTTTTTTCTTGAAAGCGTTTTCGAAAATCTTTGTAGGTATTTAATCCTCTAGAAAATAGATTGTTAGTGTTAGGTATAAGCATAGGCAAGCCTCATTAGCAAAAGTGTGTATGCAACAGAAAAAATATGCAAGAAAATTTACAAACTTACCGCGAGCTTCACTACCATTCCTCTCCACACCCATTTTTACAGTTGATGCACTTTTTTGCAGTCTACCGGTTAAAGGAGAAGTTGTTGTTGTTGATGTTGTTGCCGTTGCGGTTGTTGTATGGTTTGTGGCACAAACTTCCGTCTTCGTTCGTTCACTACGCCAACTATTTGCAGGAGATTTTTTGGGTCTAGATTAAAACAATACATGTACATGTACATATATAAGATAGGTAAATATAGATAAGATAAAGTAACCCAGTAGGACTGGGGATCATCGTTTTATTAATCCCGGCGTACTCCCTTGTGAGTACTGGATTACTCCCCATTACTCCCTATTACTTCTATGTATTTTCATAAAAATTTCTGTACTCGTTTTTAACATTGTATGTCCTAGGAAGGGAGTAATAGATAAAACTCCCTTTCTCCTCCCAAAACAGCAATTAGGGAGTTTTTGCTAATACTCCCATATACCTCATAATCGAGCATTGGCGAAGTTTGGAGTCTTCTAATAACCTCGCGAAAGAGCAATGAGGGAGTAATTGTTAAACATTCCCCGTTCCTCCCAAGCGAGCAATGTAGGAGTTCACATTTGAAACCTCCTGAGCGAGTAATGAGAGGGATGAAATCCATTTATGGTCAAAGTATTTATTTTTTATTTCACTGATAAATTACAATTTAAAGGATGGTAAATATGTATATACATCAGTGTTGTCCAATGCAATAGTATGTAATTTTCACTTGTGTGCGTAAAGCGTTGCTGCAAACTGTGTTGTGTTGTTGTAATTAGCTTCGCAATACGCTGCTGCCGAACCAAGCTATTCATAGATATACGAGCAGTTTACTGGCTCTTTCGTTTTTTCTGAAGCTGGCAGAAGAGTATACGTGTGAGTATACGTGTTTGACGTCGCAGCAGCTATCCTATGCCCCGGGCATAGGAAATATGCATTTTGGCCGACACTGGTATACATAGATATATAATTTAGACAATGAAGCGTTGCTTTTGTTTCTGCTGCCGCTGTCTTTACCGTAACCTTCATACCGATTCGACCCAAAATACCACTTTTATCACGCAAAGTTAACTGTTCTTCAAAGTAACACATTGATTATTTGGCCAAAAGCTTGACGCAACTCATCCAAACTGGATATGTAGACAAATTATTGACGAAATATTCCTTTAAAGCCCGATCATATAAACATTTTCAAATAAACAAATTTCTAATTGAATGAAAAAATATTACAGACAAATTTCGCCTGCTGAAAACAATGTTAGATTGGAGTACATATTGGAGAAAGCTTTTCTATTGCTCCAAAAGGATGACAGAATGAGTTATCTTTTATTTTTAGTTTGGAGAGATCTCCCATATTGCTCCACAAGGAGTAACATGGGAGTAGTGAAGTGTAGAAATCTCTCCTATTGCTCCAAAAGGACGTTTAATGGAGTAATCTTCTATTCACCGCTTGGGGTGACCTCCCATATTGCTCCACAAGGAGTAACATGGGAGCTGTAAAGGGTAGAAATGTCTTCTATTGCTCCGAAAGGATGTCAAAAGGAGTACTCTTCTATTCCTCCCTTGGGGAGATCTCTCTTCAAGTTCAACTGGGTTCATACCTACATATACATACATATTTGTACTACATACCCTGCAGTAAAAATCCGCAATGAATCCTTAATGAATCACTGATGCAATTCACCTATGACGAGGAGGCATCAGTGAATACTTTCATATAAAGACTGATGAATTTTTCATATAAATGGTTTGGTTTCCTCAGAAAAAAAAAACAAGAACAAATAAAAATCGTCGTACCATACGAAAACTAACATATTTAAAATTTCTGGCGAAAGCTATCAATAAAAAAATTCTGTACGAAAAGTAGAACATTTGACTTTTGGCTGACGAAAAGTAATAAAATCGAGTTTTGGCTGACGAAAAGTAATAAAATCGACTTTTGGCTGACGAAAAGTATCAGTAATTATATACTGTTTTTACATTAAAATTGTTGTTGTTTAAACGAAATTGATAGTTTTCGTCAGCCAAAAGTGGATTTTATTACTTTTCGTCAGCCAAAACTGGATTTTATTACTTTTCGTCGGCCAAAACTTGAACTTTTTACTTTTCGTCAGCCACAAAAAATCTGATGTTAGTTTTCGTATGGTACGACGAAATATACTGAGTTACGACGACAGTGATGAATATTCAACAAAGAATCATCACTGATCCTTCAGCAGTGAAACAAATTTACTGCAGGGTACCTACATATATGTACATATTTGTATTACATACATATGTACATATTTCACTTACGATTCGAAATTCGCTGCTGCCGCCGTATCAGCTAACTTATGCGGATCCAACAATTGTGTCCGAAAGCAGACCACGGTGCGACGATATGGACCTTGCCCCACTGAAAAAGTGAAGAGATCGTATTGCTCACGAAATTGCTCACATGCTTGATGTATGAGAAAACGGCGAAAATTGTTAACCGGTGGAAAAAGTAGAACACTGCAATAAAAATGGAAAAAACGCATAAATGAGTAGGTGCATAAATTATTACAGAACATGTGAAAATTCTATGTATATTTTCATATGTATGTACGTATGTATATACCCTGCAGGGAACTCAATAACTAGTGAGCAAAATTTCTCGTTCTCAACTAGCGAAAAGGTTCAAAAGGGAACTAGATCAATTGTAGTTAGACCCTCTCCAGTTCAGAAGGAGTGAATTTAGTGACCATTATAAGACACACTTTGATTTGTATGCATTTTCGAAGTGACAAAAATTCTATGAAAATTTTTTGTTCCTTCAATTGCCGTCGGCTTTGTATATTTCTGCAATTCTCAGATGTTTAGTGAAACATTTTATATAAAGAGTTTTCTATTTGCATCTTGTATGAAATGAAATGTTTCGTTAATTAAGCTTTTCCGATCCCTGAGGCATAATTTTAATTATTATTAAATAAATAAATAAATAAAAAAAATATTAGTTAAAAAAAATAAAAAAAAAAAAAAATTATCATCCACCTTGACACCGACAGGATTCGAACCCTCAGATTGAAAGGCGCATGCGTTAGCCAGTCGGCCTTCGCGCCACTTGCATGAAGTGTGTCAAAGGCTACACTTAAGCGGCGGATGAAAAACTGTAGAATTTGTAGGTACTTGTAGCTAGTTCAGAACTATCGAAATTGTGCCAGTAAACTAGTTGATAACATGCAGGAGATTTATTTAGCTCGCACTAGTAGTGTCGAAAAGTGCACTAGAAGCGACCTAGTTCGGAACTAGAGATTTCCCCTACAGGGTATGCATGTATATATGTATGTAAACTGGAACGTATAATAAAAACAAAAATGCAATGGACCAAATTTTTACTAAGGAATTATAATCATGAATCATGATGATAAAATTTTAACTCGCTTATTAGCTTCTTAAGTTGCCCTCTCAACTTAATTACAATGCATTTAATGTAGAACTATGTACAGCTCAAAGTTTATGTAACTTTTTCCGATATTTGAGTATTGAATTAATTGTATCAATTCTTCGGTTAATTATGAGAAAAAAATCTTAATGTAAATACCCTGTAAAGAAATGTGCGATCAATCCCGAAAGAGATTTGTCCTCGATTGATCTCTTTCGAGAACAATCGGTCCACAATTAGTCCCCAATTGTTCCCGTACGGGTATAAATGTAGACTAATTGTAGACCAATTGTTCCCGAACGGGTATAAATGTAGACTAATTGTAGACCAATTGTTCCCTAACGGGTATAAATGTAGATTAATCGCTTTCATCCCGAACGGGTATAAATCTAGATTAATCGCTTTCATTCCGAACGGGTACAAATCTAGATTCCTTAAATGTAGACATTTTACAAAAATATGCAATGTATTTAAAAAATTGTAGAACAACCGATAAAACGAATTGGACACCCTTTTTTAATAACAATTTTAACAAAATGTTGCCTAAAATATCCTATGAAAAAATCCTTTACATTACGCTCATATAATGCATACTAAAAACTTACAATTTTTTTAATTTATTTATTGAGATTTTTTTACAAAAGTAAAACATTATATAATCTTTATTTAAATATGCATGAACATTTACAATTTTTTAAGGAAAAATCTACATTTGTACCCGTTGGGGATGAAAGCTGTTAATCTACATTCGTACCCGTTCGGGATGAAAGCGATTGATCTACATTTGTACCCGTTGGGGATGAAAGCGATTGATCTACATTGGTACCCGTTCGGGTATACAAGTTGAACAATTGGTCTCTTCATAGGACATGCTCGAACAAATGCGATCAATTCACTCCATATAAAGGGATGTAAAATTGTATTAGTCGCATGCTCCGTTGCGATTGATCCCGGACACGTCCCGGATTAATCGCATTTTTTGCAGGGTAATAATACAAACTTAGTTAAAAAAAAAAAAAACAAAAAAACACGCTTAAATTGTAAAAACTGAAACTTCTATTGCATATTTTTAGGCTACACATTCGTTTACAAACAAACATACATACAGGTGTTTTAAACCGGCCCTACATACATTATAGGCTGGTTATGAGTCCATTTACAGTTCGATAATCTTATTGGATTGAGATATAACTAATCAACGATACATGATACCACTCTCCAGACGTTAAGAAGAGCCGAAGTTGGAAACCGAAGTTTTAAACCGCTTATACACTTGAGTCGCTCTGATACCTAGATCATATACAACAGCCAAAGATTTTGTTGAACAATTTACAGTGCAACTAAAAAGAGCTTATAGTAAATGATGCATTTTACATAATGAATTTAGATAGTGTGTCTACAATACATACTTACATACACAAATACTTAGTGGGCTCCATTAGTTTGGTATATGCTTTTAATTTGCACATGTAACATATCGCCGTTCAAAACCGCCTCAGTGAGACTTTCATAACCGCCTAACCGACTTTTGTGCCAAAAACTAATATTTAATTACTGACGCCTGCCCGACTACGAATTCAGAGTTGAAAAGGACATTACAAGGAAATATACATAGGGCTTCTCGAGCTTCCCAAAGACCAAATGTATGTTATGGATCAATAGAGCACGGTATCAGGAGTTGAAGTTTGGCAAATCTCAATTTTGGCATATGCGATTATGAAAATTTCACTTAGACGGTAATGAAGTGGGTATAAACGACGATATGTATGTACATTAGAGTGCGTTTAAAATTCAAATTAACGATATTTTACTGTATCGCCCCCTCAATCTGTAGTAACATGGTCAAAGATATCACACATAAATTTTGGTCCCGATTGGTGGCGGTTAAGGCGTGGCGCATTGAGGTCAAAGTTCAGAAAACTCTATGAAAGGTCAAAAAATCAAAATATTTTTTTGAATTATATTATACCCAAAATTAATACTTCTATACCCAAGGATAACAAATATAAATTTTGGTTCCGATTGATGACGGTTTAGTGGTGTTTTAAGTGGGTCAATGTTCAGATTGCCATAGAAGACTTACATTTTCAGTGTCGCATATGGTAATCTGAACTTTGCCCCCCTTGAAACACCAGTAAACCGTCATCAATCGGGACCAAAATTTATATTTGTTATCCTTGGGTATAGAAGTATTAATTTTGGGTATTAGATAATTAAAAAAAAATTATTTTGATTTTTTCACCCTTCATAGTTTTCTGAACTTTGACCTCAATGCGCCATGCCTTAACCGCCACCAATCGGGACCAAGATTTATGTGTGATATCTTTGACCATGTTATTACAGATTGAGGGGGCGATACAGTCTTTTTATGAACTTTTAAATTTTTCATACAAATTAAAAGCACCCTAATGTACATATATGCAGGTTATAATTTTATTGTAAGTCATTTCGTTAGGTGGCTGTAACGTGATGCTGTCGGTTACTGTGTTACGAAAACCCGTTTTTTTTATTTTATTGCAAAAAATTATTAGACAGGAAAATGTTGCACATTCATAAATACATACATAAGTATTTATGTACATTAGAGTACCCACAAATGCTATGAAACTTTTAAACTACGGAATTTTCTCTATCCTTGCTCTTTCTCTGATAACTTGAGGATAAAAAAGTTGACCTCTGTAGTGAGAAAATTCCAGGCCAACATCACAAAAAGGGTAAAATTTGGCCCCAAAAATAAACTTACCTTTATTTTCTTATATGTAACTCCTAAGCATTTTCTTGAAGTCCGATAACATACATATATGTACATAATATATCGTATTAAATGAATTAGATGAGCTTTTTATCAACTTATAGAGAATTAAAAGGAATATTATACAGCTTTTAATTAAAAAGAAATATGCACTGTGCTTTTCAAAAAACGTTACATGCTCCACAGGTATTAACCATATTTTTTTAGTGCGTTTACAGTCGACACATGTGGCAACACTGGTCATATTTTCAATACAAATTCTTTGAGAAAAGTGAGGTTAAGGTCGACATTTTTTGCAACTTTAAATACTTATATCGCGAAAACTATGGGCCAACTTACAATTCCGACTTCTAATAAAGAATTGTGGGGTAGTGCCGTGCACACCTGAAGGAACGGTTTTCATCCCTCACTGGTACAACAATGGAAAGTGTTACCTTTTAAAAATATGAACATTCCCTGATATACAAATGTACATAAATACATATACATATGTATATATGGACATATACATACAATGCGCCACGTTTGTAAATATATACATGTCTATATTTTTATATGTACATACATACATTGAAACTCACCTAGAACTGTGCCGCTTTTTTATGAAATTCTCAATGTCACCGCTAACATTGTAGACGAATTCCTCATCCAAAAGGCTTAAATTTGTAATATTCGTCAATTTCGTTTTGCGTTCCAGTTTATCCAGCTTAAATTACTTATGTATGTATGTAGTATATTTGCTAGGCACTTTGCCAGCAAAAATATTACACAATTTTAGTACAAAATAAAATCAACAAAAATTAGGTAAAATATTTATTGAACGCCACTCAGCGGCAGAGACAATTGCCTTCACCTTCAGTTTTGCGGCATGCGGAGGGCGCAGTTTTGTTGCGAAGCGCGTTCTTTTATAGATTCCATACACATCCACACAAACACAAATGCAAAAAGGAAAGTGGTCGAGACAATTTATTCTATTGTGGGAATATTTTTCGTTGTTTCGAGTTTGCTATTTGCGCTAATAAATTGATTCTTCATTTATTATATTTATGCGTTTAACCATTTTTTACGATTATATATGAATGTATATATGGATGTACAAATATAAACCAAAGCCGATAAGCTTTTTCTACAGTGAACTTCCTTTAAAATTATTGCAAGAATCTAATTAGAACATTTTTTTACACTTTCTTCATCTCGTTCTCGGTAACAAATCGCGAGTGTTGTCATACTTCATTAACTTATCCACTTCAGTGCAGACTAGAGCAAACCTCGCTTTGAAAGCAATATTTTTGTGCTGTGAATAATAAAATGAGTTCAAAATCGAATTTTAAACAGGATTAAATAACTTTATTTTAGCATTTTTCGCGCAATGAAAAAATTCTTATTTTTAATTCTACAAAAACATTTCGGAAAAACAAAGTCGGCATTACTCGTACATGAAGTTGGCTGTGCTTGCAAAAAGCAAAAGCCACAGCCAGAGTTGCCGGGCGTGGTCCGTTCCGACCAAAACGGGTAGGACCTTTTTCATTTGGTCGGCTGGTAGGCTAGATCGAATTTTGGTAGGTTTTGCGACTCTGTTTCACTATTTTTATACTCAGCTGTACTAGTACACAGAGTATTATAGTTTTAATCACATAACGGTGGATTGTAACAGAATGAAATAATCGAGATAGATATAGACTTATATATATCAAAATGATCAGGGTGAAAAGAGAAATCGATTGAGCCATGTCCGTCCGTCCGTCTGTCCGTCCGTCCGTCTGTAAACACTCTAACTCGCGCAAAAATTGAGATATTTTGATGAAATTTGAAATGCAAGTTGGTATCGAGACTGGGACGGTTGGTATTGAAAATAGGCGAAATCGGACTATGACCACGCCCACTTTTCCTATATAGAAAAAATAACTGGAGCGATGAAATTTTACCCACGTGTTGAGCTCAGTCCCCTATGAAGAAATTTGATGAAATTTTGGAAAATGGGCGGTGCCACGTCCACTTATTAAGGGTCAAACATGGAAAGTTTTATATGTCATAACTCAGAAACCATTGAAGATATATCGATGAAATTTGGTATGCGTGATTTAATTACTTAGGCAAACATTTGGACGGAAAATAGTTAAAATCGGTTGACGGCCACGCCCACTTTTATATATGTGTATTATAAAGTGACCTAATAAAAACATTTTAAGATATATCTCTGTCAAATATAAAGATATATCACTGAAATTTTGTCGCACGAGTCCAACTATGGACATAAAACAGAACACACAAAAATTTTAAAAAATGGGCGGTGCCACGGCCACTTATTAAGGGGCAAACATTGAAAGTTTTATGAGTCCTAACTCAGAAACCGTTGAAGATATATCGATGAAATTTGATGTACGTAATATACTTACTTTGGCAAATTTTTGGACTAAAAATTGCCAAAATCGGTTGACGACCACATTTTAAGCGATATCTTTGTCAAATATAAAGGTAATTCATTGAAATTTTGTGGCATGAGTTCCACAATAGACCGGAAACAAAAAGTAGAAAAATTTTGGAAAATGGGTGTGGCACCGCCTCTTTTTAGAGAAAGGAATATACGAGATTTCTTAGCCTATAACTCGACAAATAATTGAGATGTTATGACGAAACTTGGTTTATACACTTTTATAACTTGTGTTAATATACACGCAAAAATTTATTGAAATCGGTTTATGACCACGCCTACTTTTTAACAAAGATATTTCTGGAACACCCTTTGGGAATTTGTAACGTGACATCTTTGTAACTAGAAGTCATAAAGGAATGACATTTTGCACAAATAATAATATTCATATGCTTAGTTGGATGATTGATAAAAATTTTGAAAATGGGCGTGGCTGCACCCACTTTATGCAGCACTCGCTTTATATAAATTACACCGTGTTTCCATCAAACGCAAACAAACAATGAAAGCATACAGCTGATTATCTAATGTTCGGTTCCACTCGAACTTAGGCTTCCTTACTTGTTTTTATTTTTTTTAAATATTAATATGAAAAATATTACCTGTGAATGCAAGGCAAAGTAGTTGGTATATAAGTAGGTCTTTTACAGACTTTATATGTTTATTAAAATATACATATAAATATATATTTATGTACTTTATGTACCTTTAACTTATGTATTTAAAATTGAACTGAACTGTAAAGTTGTGATAAACTAATTTTTTGTATGTGTGATTACACATAGATGTGTATGAGTAGGTACATGCACTAAATGAATTGTTATATGTACTGATTTTTTTGTTTTTATTGCACTAAATGAATATATTTTCAATAAACTTCAAATTGAAGAAAAAATTTTAAAAGTGGAAAAAAATTTGGTAGGATTTGGATGGGTTGCCGACCAACTTTTGGTAGGAAAAAAAACTTGTCTCCGGCAACCCTGGCCACAGCTGATTGGTAACATGGTTGCCAAAATTCATTTATACATTGAATACCTATTAAGCGGTACCCGTTTAAGTACCCGATTCATTAAAAAGAAATAAACATTGCCGACGGTCTTTAGCCGGAATTACAATAGCGCTGTGGCTGTGGCAGCGATTGTTTTTCGAAATCAGCTGATTTTTAGAAACTACGGTTTGCAATGAAGCGGCACATAATACAGCAGAGGCAGCTGGCAGCACCGCTCCGTTTATGCCTATATGACACTACATTTTTTCCCTGGTTTTTTTGGTTTTGAAAACCCACCGAAAGTCAAAATACAAAAACAATTCTTCTATAGGTTGAAAAGAGACAAATACTCCCTCAAAAATAATTTGATTGACATTAAACTTCAAATTAAATGAAAGTAATATTTATTTCAAAAATTATTTTTTTTGGAAATTTGATTTAAATTACTGAAATAAAAAAGTTATGAAACCCAAAGGGCAGGATAGCTTTGTATTCCGTGTTATAAAGGGAAGCCAGTACGCAATATAATTTTTCTTGCGGACTTCTTCTTTACCCTTACGGCCAAAGCAGAAGCTTACAAGAGGCAAATTTAAAATTTGTATTTCTATATATTTTTTTATTTTAAATATAATTTATTTTATGGTTGTCAAATTGGAAAAATTGTCAGAAAAAATGACCGAATGCCAAAAAACCTACCGAAATACAAGCTGGCTCGTTGGTTTTTAATCGCCTAGATGGTATTTTGTTTGGTTTTTTTCAATATAGCTTGCTCGCTTACACCAACGCAAAACTGTATTTGACCATCTCCTTCACACAAAACACTAGGCATGGGTAACACTGCGCTGCGCGGCGCTATTGCGCTGACACCAACCCTGGTGTTATTGCGCTAACTCCGACTTGGGAAATGCGCCAACTCAATATAGCGCCATCTCAATGTAGCGCCAACTCAATGATGCGCTATTGCAATATAACACTAGGCGAGTTCCCGTGGCAGTGATCCAGATCCGGATACAAATTTTGCAAGCAAATGCAACAACAAATTGATGATCCTGGTATTTATATGGATCAAAAAAATCTATTACAATCTATACGGATGCGAAATTGATACAGATAAACACCAGGATCACAAAATTCTTGTTGCATTTGCATGCAAACTTCTTATCCCGATCTGGATCACTGCCACGGGAACTCGGCAACTGACTCAATTTCGTGCGCTAACACCAGCTCCAATATAGCGCTAGTGTAAAATGGCGCAACCACAACGCCAATAATGTTTTTCACACTTGTGGGAATACTTTCGGTGCGTAATCGGCAGAAAATAGGAAAACAAACATCGAAATTTGCAAAACAAAATTTTTAACTTCAACAAATCACTCAATAATAACAATAATGTCTTCTAGCGAAGACGAAGACATTATAACTCGCTACATTTATTACCGAAACGAGTTTTTTACTGACTTTGTTCTTCTTCTTTTATCACGCCGCAAAAATGTATGCAGTAATTCCTCAAATTTTACTGACCGGTCTTACCGCGTTGCGGTATACCGAAATTAATCCGCTCCGATTTCATGTATGCAAAACTAATGTGAAAGTGCCAATTGAAATACATGTGGTCAGTAAGGTTTCGGTATACTTTCGGTAAAAACCAAAAATGTCGATCCGATACCGCACCGAGTAATGTGAAAGTGCTCTTAAATATATTTTATTTAAATATATTATAAATAACATTACCTTGTTTACATTTTGTTTGTGATTTTCGAATTTTTAAATAAGATATCGCATAATAATCTTCTAAGGCAAATATTGTATTCGAAAGTAAATTTGATTGGGCCTGTCAACCCTGGACCAATAGCAAAAATAGCGTTTGTTCAGTGTAGGAAAGCGTATGATTTGCAGGTATTTTACCACAAAAGAGCGAGAGGATCAGAGGATGTGAGCGAGAAAGAAGACTAGCTATTTGTAGGAATCCGCACACAGAATTTGTGTGGGTACTTTCCTAAAATGTGTCAAAATCTCTGAAGAAGAGGAAGAAATTGTAAACAGTGTTACCACAGCCTCAAAAAATTTGGTATCAAAAATTGATACATTTATGGTTTTTTTTGTATCACCGAAAAATGTTTGAAAAAAAAAATTAAAATTAATAAAATATGCTGCTTTTGGTGTTCTAACACAGAAAAATTTTTGAGAAAAAAATTAAAATTAATAAAGTAAGCTACTTTCGTGGTTTTAACGATATCGTTTTTTTTTATAATATAAAAATATAAAGATAATACTTAAATTTCAAATGCAAATAAATATGAATACTTTGGTACTGTACCGAGTAATATAAAAGGTCTATAAAATGCAATGGGTCAAACGAGCTGGGTGATCTAGTTGCCAGAGATGATTCTGGAATTGATTTGGAGTCATTGAATCAGTTCTTAAATATTTGTCGCTCTGTCCTCCTTTAAGTCAAAATGCCTGCTATGCGGAGTGGTCCAACCAAAAGTTTGATAAAAATAAAATTTGTTCTAAGCCAAAATAAAAAATATCTACGTATCATTCATATGTAATTGTGCTTAGGTGTTTTTTTTTATATAAATTTAAGTACTCCCTCATGAAGGCGATGAAGGTATTCCACGCAGGATTACTGTGGATGGGTACGTAGACTTTGCCCCAGAAAGATTATGTGGTCCTTTCAACCCGTTATCACCAAAATAAAGGTATTTTGAAAAAAACAAATATTTATATTTCGAAAACTATCGGCCTCCGGACTGTTCCGTCTTCAGATATGGGATCGGAGGACGGTGCAACGCCCCTTTTATAAACGGTTTTTACGATCGGTAAAGGAAAGCGTGACCACGAAAAAAAACCATGAAGGCATCAATTTGTGATACAATAATTTTTGAGGCTGTGGCAACACTGTTCCTAAGCGTCATTTTTGACACTAAATAGCATTTCGCACAAATGCGTTTGTTGAACTTTTGCCTTCATCTTCAGTTTGACATAAAATAGCATTCTACCCAAAATCTCACCAAACAGACCTAAAGTGAAAAATCATGATCCAATTACCGGTCGGTCCATGGTACATACACACAAACATGCCGTGAGCTGAATGTCAAACGGAATGTCAAAACTGAAAGGAGAACGAAATAATTTGACATTCAGCTCACGAGCAAATGATGGAGAAACTCAGAGAACGAAGAATTTGACCAATAGTAAACACGAATGTATGTATAGAAATTGGATAGCTGTTGAAGAAAAAGAAGAAGTCAGCTGATCTGAAGAGCCGACCTGTATTGGCGGATCCTGTGAAAATCGTATAAAAAAGAATTGTCAGAAACCGGTCGTTTTTTACATACAAATATTTAATATATACCATGATTCAACAATAAAGGTTTACGCATGACGACATACCTTCATACATGGGGCGAGAAGTGTCATGCAAAGAGGAATGTAGAAGAATTTGACAGATTCGGCCCCTATGGAAATGCTAGGGTGCGTGTGTGTGTGGCATATGTCAACAAAACAAAATGCTTGTGTTCGTGTGTTTATGAAGATTGAAGAAGAAGTCAGCTGCTCTTATGCATTCTCCTTTTTTGTTCCTCCATGATCAAGGCTTATCCAATACAGGTTAAGTTACTTGCGTTTGCTTTATCTTGTTTCTTCTTTAAAAATGTCAATGTGAAAGAGGAGAGAAATGAATTTCAATGTAAAATTTTTCCCATTCGTTTTGTCTGACATTCACACTTTTTAGTATACATACACAATTCCAATCAGCTTATCTACTACGATATCCTTCTTTAGATAATTCTTGTCCATGATATATACATATACGTAAGTATATAAAAGTTGGTGATTTCATTCATCTGGTTGGTGGCGATTGCACATTCATAAATCATTGGAAATTTTTAATCTAAAAAATAAAGGACAATTAAAAAATGAGTGGAGGCAAACATTTAACTAAAGGTCAGTAATTGATATAAATTTATTATATTGGATATTAACTAATAGATAATTTATTATTTCTAAAGAAAAATTAACAAGGGCGCGGTGCAATTCTCCCAAACGAACAATCGATTGCACTGACGTGGACTCGTCGTTTTATGAATTTTTAATTTTAATTTACTTATAAACTCGATTGAGCTATTTTAAATTGGCTTTCATAAAATTGGGGTCGGCTTTCCATTATTCCAGCACGCCCTGAGAAAAATGACTTATGCAGGGCGGTAGAGGGGCTCTCACAGATCTCAAAACTGAAAACCAAACTTGCCGGAGGCTTATAGTTCCCGAGATATTCCTTCTTAAAGTTGTGAAAATACTATGCAGAAGGACATCACCGTGGCGGTAGCCACGGTTGGGGCACACGTCCGGACGGATGGCGTAGCCCAGGGTTATTTTTTATAAGCGCGGCCGAAGGCCGCCAACGCAGAAAAGTTTTTTTTTGCAAAATTTTCGCTAAACTCGCATGTGTGGTGAAATTTGTATGGGAACTTTAACAGCAAATATCTCGGGAACTATAGGCCTCCGGTAGGTGGGGTCTTCAGTTTTGTGATCTGGGGGCCCCCCTCTACCCTCCTAAAAAACCATTTTTTTCTAGCCGTGGGGGACTCGTCTAAAATTTTACCTATCTCGGAAACCATAAGCCTCCGGCAAGTTTGGTTTTCAGATTTGGGATCTGTGAGAGCTCCTCTACACCCCTGTATAAGTCATTTTTCTCGGGGCGTGCTGGAATAATGGAAACATTTCCCTAAAATTGCGAAATACTGAGCAGCAAATGAAAACCCCAGCGTTATGCAATATTTGGAGTTGTGAAAGACTGGCCAAATAATTTTATGTAGTTCCTACTGTTATGGTTGTTGCTGTTGTATTAATTAAAGAAACACACCCGAGAAGTTCAAAGGGGTGCAGTCGAAGTGACACTCCTTGACCGGTTGGCCGGCGTTGAAGCTTTCCAGCTCTAATCTGATAGTTATGATGTCTTCGGACTACTTATTCATTAAAGTAGGTACCTATTTTCATATAGAGGTACCCTGCAGTAAATTTCTTTCACTGCTGAAGGATCATTGATGATTCTTTGCTGAATATTCATCACTGTCATCACAACTGAGTACAATTTTAATTTTTTTGTTTTTTTTTTTTCTGAGGAAAGCAAACCATTTATATGAAAAATTCAGCTGTCTTTATATGAAAATATTCACTTATGCCTCCTCAGTCATCGGTGAATTTCATCAGTGATTCATAAAGGATTCATTTCGGATTTTTACTGCGGGGTATATGTTCATTTAAATACATACACATGTATGTACATATATATATATCTTCTAGCTTTATATAAAGCAGCAACTCGACTGTGTATTGAAAAAAAGAAGAAATTCACGTGCACAGGAATTTCGAAAGTTTTTTTTATCACTACATAGAGAGTGGTAATCAGGGCAATCTTACAGAGTTCATTCCAAGTGTTATCGCTCAAGATGTTATTTTGTAGATAAAAAAATATTGCTCAGCGTGGACGTATTAATGTACATATATCTAATCATAAGTATTTTTCTATGCATGTAGAAATGTATATACATATTTATGTATGTTTGTAAATACTTACATATCGCACGTTTTATGCAATAGGGATTTAACTCAAAAAAAGATTTTTTTGGGAAAACGCAAATAAAGTTTTATAATTTCAAATAGTTTCCTTCTACGGCTAACTACAAAATCACTTTTATTTCCGCCATTTTTATCTTTTTGAGTATTTTATAAGACTAGACTCAAAGGCACTACCCAGTTATTGAAATATATGGCAAAATCCCAGAAATCGAAAATTTCGAGTTAAATCCCTATTGCATAAAACGGGCGATATATATTCTTGTTTTAATTCTAATCTCCCCGTATGTATGTATGTAGATATTTGGATATTTTAAAATTGATAAGTATGAAAAAGAGTTTCATGTGTGTATGTATAAATTTCTCTCATCCAGGCTCGGAAAAGCCCGCACTACCCGATGATGGCGTCCTATGCTTGTACTCCATGAGATTTTGTCCTTACGCACAGAGAGTTCATTTAGTGTTGGATGCTAAGGGCATACCATATCACACCATATTTATTAATCTAACCGAGAAACCAGAATGGTTAACCGAATTCAGTCCATTGGGAAAAGTGCCGGCACTACAATTGATTAAAGAAGAGGGGAAACCGGCATTAATTGAATCACTAATAATTGCCGAATATTTGGATGAAAAATATCCAGAGAAACCGTTGCTGCCAAAGGATCCATTAAAAAAGGCATTGGACAAAATATTGATTGAGCGTTTCAGTGCGGTGATAGGCGCAATGTATAAAGTATTCTTGGGTAATAATGAGCCCGGTGCACTAACTGAAATCTCCAAAGGTTTGGATGTATTTGAAAAAGAGTTGAGTGTACGCGGTACACCGTATTTCGGTGGAGAGAAGCCCGGTATGGTCGACTATATGATTTGGCCATGGTGTGAACGTTCAGCAATGTTGAAGTACTTGCTGCCGGACAAATATGAAATGGATAAGGAACGTTTTGGAAAACTGGTGCGGACATTTTTGTTTTTTTTTTTTATTAAAAATTAATATGCATTCATTTGTATCGAATATTTTTATATATTGCAGATCCAATGGCGTGATTTGATGATCAACGACGCAGCTGTTAAGGGTTCTTATTTGGATGGCGAAACTCATGCCAAGTTTATGAAAGCACGTCGCGAAAATGTGCATGATTATGATATGCTTGTGTAAGCCACATTACATTGAGTACACTCACTTAGTACAAGAAAGTGCGTCATAACATAATTAACTTGGGTATTAACTTAAGTATTAGCACATAATTTCTACTATATACACACATATATATGTATGCATGTAATTGTAACTCACTTTGATAGCAACAAAAAAAAAAGTTGTGACATAAAAATGACAAAAAGTTGGCGTTCTTTATGCTTTTTTGACTGACTGATTACGCTTTACTAGCCTTATTTGAAGACTGTTGATGATCTTTTCATTAATTATTTTCATTTCATTTCCAGGAGTGATGCTAAACGTCAAAGAACTTGTTGAAGATAAAAACAGTTTTATAATTTTCTATTGGCATATATGTATATACATAATGAACGCATAATATATAAATACATATATGTATGCACTACCTACTCTATGTGCAGCAAATCTCAATGCATTTCTTCATCGTCATTTATGCTGGTTTATACATATAACCAATTGGACACGTTCATCCTGCTTAGCACATATCCTTGGAATTGCTTTAATCCCTTTTACTATATGTATATTTATAGTTAATATATTTTTGTACTTGTTCATATGCATAGCGATACTCATTGGAATTAATTAAATTAACACAAATTTGTTTCTTTTTTGTTTTTGTAAAAAAAATGTAGTTGCATATAAAGAAAAAATATAAATATTAAAATTATAATCGTATGAGTCTTTTATTCACGTAATTGTCCCTAAATATGGTGTTTTTTTTATTTATTATTTTTATAAAAAAAAAATGTGCATACATACCTGCTAAGAAAGTTCTATATTAGAGATACCCTTCTACATATATTCAATTATGCCGTAGAAAAAATCAAAGTTTGACATTAAAGCAAAATACTTTATTTAAAATTTCGTCATTTGCATAAACTGCATTAGTTGTTAAATACACATAATATAATATGTATATTTTTTATTATTTTCTTTTTTTTCATTTTCATCAAATACGTAAAATCACGATAAATAAATGTATGTAAATATTGTTTTTTTTTTGTGTTAATTTTAAACTTTTTTTTATCAACTACACACAGAGAAAGAGAATATGGAAAAATGTTATTTTGCATACGTATATAAATGCATATACATGTTTGTATGGGCCTTATGTTTGGGCGTTTTAGAAGAAATTATTTTTTAGAAAAAAATTATTTAAAAAAAAAAAGTCAAAACTTACAAAATTTCAATAATACAATTTTGGTTACAAATTGGTTTTATTTTCTGCTTTTTTTTTTTTGTTATTAAATAAACATAAACCTTGGTAAAGCAGGTAAATCGCAAAAGTAAAAATTTATTCGTTGTCCCAAATTAACTAATTTAAAGTGCATAAATAATGTGCTCCGATTCAATTATATTTTTGAACAAATTTTTCGTTTACAAGAAAATCACAATTCGTTAAGACATCATGGCTATTGAATTTTCCCTGAAGACGCAGTGTACTAGCTTTTTCATATGGAAGTTCTGCCTGCGTCTTCAGGCCTTTTTCATACAGAAAATCGCACTTCTCGCTGGGCAGTTTTTAGGCAGTTGATTTTCAACGCCACCTCTATATAAAAACGTAAAGGAATGTTTAAGATTTGGAACTACATACATCTCTACTGAATATTCAGTAGGAAATAAGTGCTGTTTTCCAGCTGAGAAATACTGCTGGGATATTTATTGGGACTAAATAAAAGCAAAGTTTGACAATTTTCCTTTTCACCACGAAAACGTATAAAAAAACCCCACAGCATAATTTAAGGCGCTCATTATATGTACATACAAAAAATACACACAGCCATAAATATGTATGCGTGCATTTGTTTTCCTGATGTATTCACTGCCGGAAGTCCTTTTGAGTTTTTTTTTTTAATTATATATGACTGTACATATTTGTAATATCATTTAATTTTTTAAATCGAAAACTGTTTTATTTTCTTCTTCTTTTCTGTTTTAAACCTTTTAAACAGTTGTTTTTTTTTTTTAATTTTTAGAAGCATTTGTAAAAATTTTGATTAAAATAGTTGGTTGTAGTTGTTGTTATGATTTTATCATTAGTTAATTAAGATTTGGAACGACTTAGTTAACGAATCTTCACACTCCGTCTACAAATTCTGCGCCTTGTTTTTCAAGCATTTTGTAAATCCTTTCGATAAATGCGAGCAGCGCATCAAGCCTGCGACGACGATTCACTTAATTGTTCTGAAAATAGCAGATAAAAATTTGCAACAGATAACCACTCTATTCTTTACCAAATTAAAAATTTGTTATAAATTTATGTAATTGCAACACACCATTCGCTAAGCTGCTGCCAGCTCTGCTGTTGCTTATTACGCTAACATCCGTCGCCACATGCGTTGAGTGCGACTGCGACGAAGAGGTGACATTTGTGCTGCTTACACTTACGCTGATGCCATTCTGCGTGTTCAAATTACGTTTGTGCGTCAATACACCGCCACTGCTGCTGAACTTTTTACCACCAGATGCGGCATCAGAGCGTTCGGAGAACGGTGTTGCAGCTGCTGCTGCTGCGTTGGTGGCTGTTGGCTGAGTTTCGTCAGTTTCGTTGACTGGTTGTTGTTGATCATATGTTGAGCGATGATGGATGAAGTGTTGTTGGTTTTGGTGGCTGTTGTTGCTGCTACTGCTGTATTTGTTTATGGATGTAGGTACATATGTATATATATTTTTTATATGGAGGGAAAGTAGTGTAATATATAATGCATTGAAGTTAATTCAATTTTTTTTAAGGATAACACTGGTCGACAAGTTTTTGTTACTCACTCCCCAATATCTTTTAAATTTCTTACTTAATTTAAAAATTGATTAAAGCTATTGAAAACGCGGACATTTCTCTTGAAGAAATCGTTTTAATATTTCATATATCTTTCTTGTAACTTGCAATATTGCATATTAAGCTTCATTAGTTTTGCAATATTTTCTCCATACAAAATAATTAAAAATTTTGAAGCACGCTTTTAGGCAGTTTATTATATTATGGACGTATGTAAGTGGCTTCGTAAAAAAAGTTGTTCTGCTGAGCAACTACAAAATTTGATTGCGCCTATAAAATGCTACAAATGCTGCCGTAGTTTTCGACAAATACCTTGTTGTACAAAAACATATATTACTACATACCTAAATTAGATATCCGAAAAATTAAAACGTTGTCTTCAAGGGAAATGGCCGAGCTTTCAATACCTTTAATCAGTTTTTAAAATAAGTAAGTAATTTAAAAGATATTTAGGAGTGAAAATAGGCAAAAAACGTGTTTTTCGCCCATTTGGGCATGAATATCTAAAAATCTGTACGTATTACAGAAAATCTGACTTCAGATTCGGATTCAGCGCACCGAAATTCTTTAGAAAAGTTGAAAAAAGTTCCATTTCAGTGGAAGAAGGTTTCATTTCATTTGAAAAAAGTTTTTAACTGACTTGAAAATGGTTTCATGTACCTATATACAGTGCACTAGCGTAAACTCGAACTAATGAAAACCGGCTCTGTGCGAGTTAATGAATTGCTCGAGTTTTCGAACGTTATGTATTTTTAATTAGTGTACATATATTTGATCTTAACCGCGTGTATTACTGAAAAGTATCAATCAAAAGCGATGCAAACGTAACAAGAATGTCGTCAGTATGGCAGGTTCAAAAGAAAAGTCCCGTATTTAGCAAGAAAGGTAGCCAGTACGGCGCCTTCAAATGAAAGAAAAAACGCATCTATCGACAACATTTTGAATATTGGCCATTACAGCACATATCAATAAACAGTTTCTTGTAAGTTTTTACAATAAAATATAAGTAGACAATTGAGTAGTTAGTCCACTTTCAAAAGTGTCAATGTTTCATTTTTTTCGATATTGATTTATTGATGGATTGTTTACCAGTGTTTAATGGTGCACAATGTCCATGCTTCTCACAAAAAATGCATTCGCCGTTCGGAGCCGGCATAAAACTGTAGGTCCACCCAATTAGTAGGAAAAACAAAAAGGAGCACACCTCGAATTGGGAGGGAAGCTCGGCCATAAAACTCGTCAGAGTTATAATAGCGCCATTGTATTATATTATTATAATGTCCATTAAAAATTAATTACAAAATCCTGCCGTATACTGAAAAAAAGCATTAAATAAAATAATACACTTTCGAAAGTCTCTATGTTTCATTTTTACACTTTCCAAAGTCTATATCTAAAATAGGTCGCTCATATGCCTTGGCACAAATTTTTGCCGCCTCATATAAGGGTGCTCAAAATCCTAAAAGCTTCTTAACCCTTTAATGTCCGTGTTTTGACGCACTGATGACTGCTTGTTTTTGAAGAAATATTATAATATTTTTCTTCCTTAAATTCTGTATGGACTAAGCTTTCAGGTAATAAATAAAAAATATTCATATAAAATAGAGCTTAAGACCGTAGTGGTTTTTTCTAATTTTTGGCTTAATAAGAAAAATTGACATAGCCCATTTTGAAAGTGCACTACTCAATTGTTCGAGTTTTCAAGTAGACAATGGAGAAAAAATTGTTTAAGTTTCTGAATGTTGAAGTTATCGTGTGTTTGCGTTTTCGCGAGTGCACTGCAACTTTCCACTCACCTCTTCTGTTCATTATCCTTTTTGCTATTAAACATGGCCAACTCGATTTCAGTGTGTTCATTGTTCATGTGTCGCACCCACTCCGCTGGTGTCTCAAAGGATCTGTGTGTTTTTATAAAATTTTATTTAATATATTATCTTTTACTTAAAGCAAAACCAATAAACAGCCAACACTTACATTGAGCACAAGTCACAGCAGAGTGTCACATGACCGACGTTGTTCTCTTGTTGCTGCAAAAATTTAAAAAGATCAAACCAAAAGAAGAAAAAAAATCAATTAGATATACACAATTAAACAGCACAGCAAGTGAGCCGGCGCACTTACCGATATTCTGCGACGCTTCTTCGGCACATAAACTTTAGCACATGAGGAGGAGTCGCCGTCGCTGGTGTTCGTTATGGTGGCGTCTGTTGACGGTGTCGTTGTTGTTGTTGCTGCTGCTCCTGCTATTGTTTTCGAACTAGTATTAGCATGTGACTCCAAATGTCTCACCCATGATTTGGGTTCCTCAAAAGATTGTTGACATGTTTCACATGCCAAATGTGTCTCAAAGTCTCCGCCAGACTCCTGTTGTTCCTGTTCAATTTGTGGGCTGTGCGTTTGTGCGCCAAGTTCTAGCTTAATAGTGGCCGTTCCACCACCACCACCACTCGGTAGTAGTTTGTAGTCTAGCGGTTGCTTTTGGTTGGGCGAGTGCAATGGACTCGACTTGTCGCCGAGACAATTCAAACCATCATGTGCGGATGTGGATGTGGATGTGGTGGTATTTGTGGTCCAGTCCGTTGGTTCCTGTTTAATTGAAATAAACTTTTGCTGTTGCAAATGCGAAATGGGTGAAGTATTGTTGATCAATCTGCCATTGAGGGAATCCGAGTATGGATGATTACTGTTAGTTTTTGTGGATTGTGAGTGGTGTTCGTAGGATTCCGTTAGGTAGTAATCGCGAACTATAATGGTAGGTAGGACGGAAGTTAAGTTTCCAATAGAACAGTGATGTCTGCTAATCGGCCTGAATTATACTCACCTCGCTCGCCAGTACTACTACCGCCACTTTCTCGACGCCGTAGGTGTCTATCATAACTACTGGTCATATCCATTTCCATATCATCTTGTTCCTGCTCACGCTCACGTGGCGGCGGTGGAGGACGAGTTCTATCGGTGTACTCACGCTCCAATTGTTGCTCATCGTTTTGACTTCGTTGTCGTCGTCTCAATTGCTGCTGCTGCTGCTGCTCGTCCTCAATCGCCATTGGACAACCACCTGAACAGCCGACTTCGTTGCACACCACCGAAGTGGCCACTGGCAGATGATGATTCAATTGATAGCAACATTTTTCATCGGGATCTATAGCCACCTCTTTATTCACCGATATGCCGCCGACGCCTGTCGCCGCCAACTGATGTTGTTTATGACTTGATGCTGCGGCTACTGTTGACAGCAGTCCGAGTTGAGAAAGTTTTGGCGATTTAACAATAACTGGACTGTCCTTGGGCAAAACGGAGGCACCCAACCCGCGAAATTGATTATGCAATGGATGCTGCAATTGCTGTGCATGCGGCGGCTTATTCGCTGGTTGTGGTGGTAGTGATTGTTGCAAATGCGGTTCGCTTGAATAGCGCGATGCACAATTGCCGTTATTTGTATGACATTTATTGATGGCATACATCTCGCTGGTATGAGCATGAGCGCTGGGTATGTGTGCGTGTGCGTGGTTATGTGTATTTGAATGTGAATGCGAAATTGTCGGCAATGATGTGTGACGATTAGCAACACCACCACCACCGCCAACAACATTTGCTGGATGATTATAATGCGGCGGTGCAACACCACCACCAGAAACGCCGCTGGGCGGTGGGGGATTGTGCGTGCCCATAGAGGTGGGTGATGTGCGACATAAGCCACGTATTTTCAATATTTCACCACCACGCAACACTTCGTTGAGTATATCGTTGGCGACTGTAGCCTCGCCGCTGTACATGTACTGGACGAGAATTTGAATTGCGCGATGACTTAATTCCGGCGGAAGTATAACGTAGAGTACGCCATTTGGGGAAGATATCGGTGCTGTTTCGAACATGGTGGCAAAGAACTGAGGAAAGACGTTTTTTTTTTTCCAAAATCTCATTTAACTTTTAAATAACAACAGTCATGATGGAGAGGGGAGGGGGGGGGGAGGGTTGAATGATTGCAACTTATGACAAAAGACCTATACATGGTAAAACCTAAAAATCGAAGTGACAAAATAGCACATGGGAGGTCTCTAGAAGGTTAAAATTTTCAGAAAAATTCTTTGCCTGAAATTTTAACTACGGCTATCCTCACACTAAATTTCTCTACAAGCAACACTGAGTGCCACAGAAAAAACAAACAAAAAAATTACGCCTCAAAATATGCAACACATTTTATATGCCATTTTTATATACGAGGGATGTTTGATAAGCATTTTGCCAAGAAGTAGTTTTTTTCGGCAAAAATGCATTTTATTTTTCAAAATAATCTCCTTCTAGCTCGTCCAGCGTTTTTCCAATTTTATTATACCTTCGAAAAAATAGAATTTTTCAAGGCTCTCAAAATGGGCATTTGTTTCTGTAATGAGCTCTTCATTTGACCCGAATCTCTTTACACTCAGCCACTTCTTCAGGTTTGGAAACAGGAAATAATCGGAGGGGCTAAATCTGGAGAATATGGTAGGTGATGTAGCAATTCGTAACCCAATTTATGACATCGATGTGTGCAGTTCAGGGTTTCCAAACCTCAAATAGGCGTCCGTCCGGCAAAACATATCAAAAGGAGCTTATTAAGGTGACATAAAATTATCAGAAAAGTCTCTTAGGTCCGCCTGAGGACATCCTGATGGTACAATTTTTCTGAGTTCTAAAATATAACCTATTTTAGATAATATTAAGATATCTTTTGAAATTACCTCTACAAAATGTTAACAAAACGTTATCAAAACGTTAACATTTTTCTGAGTTCTAAAAGATAACCTATTTTAGATAACATTAAAATGTCTTTTGGACATTGATGCCGCACGGGCGGTTTTGCAATTGTTCGATGGACGGTTTTTCAAAGGCATCGACGATATGCAATACTGCATGCTACCACTTACCTGACTGCATGAGCTCAATATAAATTTGTGCGCTGAAATACCCACAGTTGGTATGCCACCATCAGAGCTATTGCCATTGCTACAATTGCTCGAGCTTGTACTGGAAAAGAGTACAACATCTGCAAACTTCTCATTTCTGCAAGAACAAAAACGATCCATAGAATATATATATGTATCTAAGTGCCTTATTCAAATATTCAGCAAACTCACTTGTAAAGTGTAGCAACTGATGAATTTAAATAGGATAAGTGAGAGTCCCATTTTAGATGGTAATTTTCTGCAGCCATTTTTGTTGTTTGTCTTTTTTATTATTTCCTTTTTGTAAGCTAAAAAGCTTTTTTTGTTGAAACTTCTATTTATTTATTTCGTGACGACGGCGCTGCTCTTCGAAATACCAAGCAGCAACTTTGCTAATTGTGTAGCATGTTATGTTTTAAAAAGCACATGATGAATAAACTATGCATATTATTCTTGTTGTTGTTGCTGTTGTTATAGGCATTACATCCTTAACGGAAATTTTGACGTGTTGATAGCTTTAAATTGTAAGAAATTTTTATTTCATAAATTCTAGTAACAATTGTACAACTGAATGCAATCCACCAAAAAGGAAGTTAATCGATCGATAAATCAATAATTTGTATACAATTTTGGGAGCAACGACAAAAGCAATAACAAACAGCGCGCATAAATTTAATGTTTGTATGAATTAAGGGTATGTGTGTGTGTGTATGCGTGCGTGTTAAGGGTGGTGACACAAAGCGAATGTGTCCTTACTGTAATTGCAATTGCTTGAACCACTGCTACATATACATACATACATACCTATATGTAATTATTACGACTTATTTTTGAATTTGAATTGGAATGAAAATAAGCGGAGAAATCTCAGGAATGCTGCTGTGCTGTCTAAAACAACAACAACAATAATAGTTTCTAGAAGACATCTCGAGCAATTGCAAATTTACTGTTATTCGTGATTGTATTGTATACTTCCAAAACGACTTATTTGACTCAATTTTAGTATTTATAAAAACTTTGAGTTGTGAGTCACACACAACTTTTGACTCTGCGAAGCCGCAACTGACACCCCTAGTACTACGAACAAATAGTGAAAGTGTTGCCTGGCAATGCCTTTTTGTTGCTTTGTCGGCTGTTCGCAAGGCTTATCCAATACAGGTTAAGTTACTTGCGTTTGCTTTATCTTGTTTCTTCTTTAAAAATGTCAATGTGAAAGAGGAGAGAAATGAATTTCAATGTAAAATTTTTCCCAATTCGTTTTGTCTGACATTCACACTTTTTAGTATACATACACAATTCCAATCAGCTTATCTACTACGATATCCTTCTTTAGATAATTCTTGGCTGTTCGTTTTTGTATTATTTGTTTTCTTTTTCTCTGCTGTTTACATTTTGCATTAAGTGAAAAATTATTTCGGCAACTAATAAAAAATTATGTCAACTAAATACGATTTTGATATAAAACTAATTGAATTGGTGCGTCCAAATCCAATACTTTATGAGCAAGGTATACGACTTAAGCCTTACGAACTTATGAAGACGAAAGCTGAAATTTGGCGCAGCATTGGCTCCTCTTTGGGCGTTGAATGTATGTAAAAGTGCTTTTATAATTGTACATATATATTTAATAATTTTCCCCACACAAAATATTTCTAAACAAATTTAGCACAACTCTGTACTGCTAGATGGAAGCATCTCCGCGACAGATTTCGTAATGAATTGAAAGCAACTGAGGAAATGGCACGAAAAGCTGCTGGAGCGGGGGAGATCGCTAAAGGATCTAATTGGCATTTAATGGATAAGCTGAGATTTCTTGAAAGCCACCTACTACCCATGTAAGTAAGATAGCAGCCAATTGACTTTTGTTGTGTATGTACAGAAATATGTTCATGTGCATACATATGTACATATATGTATACTTAATCAAGTAGGCATTACTTTTAGCATACATCGCAAAAAAAGTGCCGAAAATACACATAGCAGTTGGAACGAAATAGAAGCAGAACAATTTATTGACCAAGTGATTAATAATGATGATACCTTTCAAGAGGCAATGGAATATCAAGCCAGTGGCCCTGCTGATTGTACAGAAATAAAAGATTTTGAAACCTTGAATGCGCAGCAAATTGCACCACAACCTACAGCTGCCGTAATAACGCCAACGCCGGCGTATATTAGACGCATCGAAACGTTGCTTGAGGGTATGGATAATACAAATCGGACTAGGGCAGAAAAACGTATTGTTGCATATCTATGCAAATGCAAATTAAAAACGTTAAACAATGAGGGTATCGATGATGTAGTTATATGAAAGAAATATTGAAATGAAATTGAATAATATGATTTTATTATATTATAAGATTCAAATATTTATGATCCCTGCTCATATATGTATGTATGTACATATCGTCGTACCATACAAAAACTAGCATACGTTTTTTATGGCTGACGAAAAGTAACAAGTTTGACTTTTGGCTGACGAAAACTATCAATTTCATTTTAAAAAAAAATTAAAACAGTATACGTATACTGTACACTAGGGCGCTTTTAATTTGTATGAAAAATTTAAAAGTTCATAAAAAGACTGTATCGCCCCCTCAATCTGTAGTAACATGGTCAAAGATATCACACATAAATTTTGGTCCCGATTGGTGGCGGTTAAGGCGTGGCGCATTGAGGTCAAAGTTCAGAAAACTCTATGAAGGGTCAAAAAATCAAAATATTTTTTTTAATTATCTAATACCCAAAATTAATACTTCTATACCCAAGGATAACAAATATAAATTTTGGTCCCGATTGATGACGGTTTACTGGTGTTTCAAGGGGGTCAAAGTTTAGATTACCATATGCGACACTAAAAATGTAAGTCTTCTATAGCAATGTGAACATTGACCCCCTTAAAACACCACTAAACCGTCATCAATCGGAACCAAAATTTATATTTGTCATCCTTGCCTATAGAAGTATTAATTTTGGGTATAATATAATTAAAAAAAATATTTTGATTTTTTTACCCTTCATAGAGTTTTGTGAACTTTGACCTCAATGCGCCACGCCTTAACCGCCACCAATCGGGACCAAAATTTATGTGTGATATCTTTGACCATGTTACTACAGATTGAGGGGGCGATACAGTAAAATATCGTTAATTTGAATTTTAAACGCACTCTACTGTACACATTACTGATACTTTTCGTCAGCCAACAGCATTGCCGTTGAAAAATTTTCGTGGTGGCTAGATTTGATTTAATTTGTGGCTAAAAATGGCTAAAACATTTGGTTCGTGGCTAAAAAATTTTGTTTCAAATTAACATGTTTTAAATTTATTTTTTAAAATTCAGTCACAAAACTATTGCAAACAATATAAGGAAAAAATCATAAATTTGTGTAAAAATAAAATATTCATACATACATAGTATGTACTTAACTATATCTAAAACAATTAGATATCACATTCAATATCTATCATTATGTCGTCATCACTAATTGACTCTTTCTCTTCATAAATTAATTCTTTCTTCATTAATTTAATGAGATCTTCTGTTATTTAAAATTCATTGCAACATTGTTTTACATTTTTTAAGCCATTTCTTATAGTTAAAATTCAACATTGTAAGATTCATTTTGTTTCGATTTTTGGTTTTGACAATATTCATTACGGAAAGGGTTCTTTCTTCGGCGTTGCTAAGTGGTAGAAGTAGCAAACATTGTGTAAGGAGAACAGCATGATCCATGGAGGAACAATAAAGGAGAATGCATAAGATCAGCTGACTTCTTCTTCAATCTTCATAAACACACGAACACAAGCATTTTTTTTTTGTTGACATATGCCACACACACACGCACCCTAGCATTTCCATAGGGGCCGTATCTGTCAAATTCTTCTACATTCCTCTTTGCATGACACTTATCGCCCCACTATGTATGAAGGTATGTCGTCCTGCGTAGACCTTTATGGTTGAATCATGGCATAATCCAATAATTCTATATGGTCGTAGCGGCTAAAAGAGAATAGGCGATTACCGTTGAACGGCCGTAGATAAAAATGTCAAAAACAGAAAAAACGCCAGCAAACATACAAGCGAACACACAAGCTATTTCCACGAATAACACGTGCAAGAGGGCAAAATCAAAACAAAACATGATAATTTGACAGCTAACTATTCCAAAAACAAAATAGCCGTGCTCTGCTGCGTCCACCATTTTATTATTTCATCATGGAGAACAGTGAAATGACTGGGATGTGTTTAAAACAGGTCGAACAGCTGTGCTCAGCTGATTTTGAAGTTGTTGTTATGGCCTAATAACGATCGTGAATGCAATATAAGTTGCTCTTCTTCTTTCTGTTTTGTAGATTTTTGATTTTACATTCTTACACATGTTATTCGTGAAATGGCTGGCGTTTACGCCCTCTCTGGGAATTGCGTTTTAGCAACTCGGCCTTAATTTCTTTTCGGAATTATGAATTGGTTTTTTCAATTCCCAATTCCAGAATTGCGTTTCTGTCCTGCTTGCTACGACCATGTCATTATAGTCCCTTTTCATACAACAACCACTCCGCCCGCAATGCTGAACTGCCCTTCAAAAATGGCCGCCATGCTGGTCTGCCCATCATTTTGACATTTGGCGATGGCACATCGACCATATATCGACTTTTTTAATCGATTTTTCTATGAGCTGGCTCACTAGACGTTTTACACTATGGTAGCAAACAATATACAAAGTCAGTTATGGGCTAAACAGATTCAGTACTTCTCCGTCATGACGGACAAGGAAGAAACTGACAGCTGAGTCGACTGTGTGTATTTTGCTCGTGCATCGATACATTGGCAACGTATCAGTCGCCGGATTCGGCATACTTTGCCAATTTTCTATTTTGCCGTACGTCAGTAATATAAGATGTGTTCGGTGATGGCAGTAGAGTACACTAGTGCAGAAAATTGCGTTCGATAACTCGTTTTTGTACTAAACTGTGCAGAACTGTGCTTTGTAACCAACTTAAAATTAAACATTAGTATTAAATTAATACTATTAATACATATTCCATGCGATTTTGCTCTTAGCAATTCGTTAATTTTCGTTTTTTGACGCCCTTACATAAAACTTCTGTGACAAATGGTTGATAATGTTCTACCCTACACTTTTAGAGCATTCACCGAACACATATTTTATGTGCCACTCTTTCCGCTACGTACGTCCTGTCAGTCGAAAACGATGTACGTCATGACGGAGAAGTACTGATTCTGCTTAGCGCTTTAGATCCTTATACGGACTTTCATCGACAGCCTACTATTCCACTAGCGAGTATCAACAGGCATTTATCGATAGTTGCGTTACTTGTTTTGTTTTTTAACACTTAGGCACTCTGCACACGGAGCGTACTGCTTTAGACGCGTATTAGATACTACAGACGAAAGCTGTACGCTTTGATATCGCGCACGTATATTTCAATTGAGGGCTGCACACGAGTCGTCAGCTTCATGCATTCGTCAAAGTATGCTAGCTACATGTCGCTTGGAGTAAAGCAGTGCTGGTAGCTAGGCGTACTACGCTTAGAAAACAGGAAGAAGAAGATGTTTGTTTACATTTTTCCACTTGGTGGAATTTATGAAAGCAGTAAAATTTGTGTAAAAAATCGGAAAAAAAGAGTGTATAATGAAAGAAAATTGAAGATTCCGTAAAATTTTTCATCTTTTCTATTTAAAGCTTCGAAATTTAAAGCAAATGCCGTATTATTAATTTGTTTGTTTGTTTTGTGCAGCGAAGTTTCATGTGGCTTCGTGTGCAGATCTTGACACACGAAGCGACATGAAACTTCGCTGCACAAAACAAACAAACAAATTAATAATACGGTATTTGCTTTAAATTTCGAAGCTTTAAATAGAAAAGATAAAAAATTTTACGGAATCTTCCATTTTCTTTAATTATACACTCATTTTTTCCGATTTTTTACACAAATTTTACTGCTTTCATAAATTCCACCAAGTGGAAAAATGTAAACAAACAGCTTCTTCTTCCTCTTTTCTAAGCGTAGTACGCCTAGCTACCAGCACTGCTTTACGCCAAGCGACGTGTAGCCAGCATATAGCCCCGACACATAGCATACGTCAATCCGTCTACGTCGACGTATGTGACTGACAGCTGACGTACTTGACGGAGAGGTCGCCACATAGGAAACGTTGACGGATATACATAAATCAGCTGTTTGATTAACCTTTAACTACAGAGGTGGTGGCAAAAATTTAACTCTTTAGAATATTTTGTAATTTTTCTTTTAAGTTGCCCTCTTGAAATTCAGTTTTCAGTAACTTCACATCTCCTGATAATTATTGACCATTTAGGAATGTTTTACAAATGAGAAAAAACTCGAAAAACAAATTGCAAAAAAAGTGAAATTCAACAGTAGCTAAAGGTTAAGAATCAAAAGCAATCAGCTGACATAGCGACGGATTGACGTATGCCAAAAGTTGAGTGTTGGGCAACTTTGGTACGTTGCGGCGACGGATCCGTCGTACTTGTGACGAGGTACATTTAAATGCCCATAGTTTACCGAGCTGTCAGTCACATACGTCGACGTAGACGGATTGACGTATGCTATGTGACGAGCCTAATACTTTGACGAATGCATGAAGCTGACGACTCGTGTGCAGCCCTCAATTGAAATATACGTGCGCGACATCAAAGCGTACAGCTTTCGTCTGTAGTATCTAATACGCGTCTAAAGCAGTACGCTCCGTGTGCAGAGTGCCTTAGAACGCTTTCACATTACTCGGTGCGGTATCGGATCGACATTTTTGGTTTTTACCGAAAGTATACCGAGAGCTTACTGACCACATGTATTTCAATTGGCACTTTCACATTAGTGTTGCATACATGAAATCGGAGCGGATTAATTTCGGTATACCGCAACGCGGTAAGACCGGTCAGTAAAATTTGAGGAATTACTGCAGACATTTTTGCGGCGTAATAAAAGAAGAAGAATAAAGTCAGTAAAAAACTCGTTTCGGCTATAAATGTAGCAAGTTATAATGTCTTCGTCTTCGCTAGAAGAAATTATTGTTATTATTGAGTGATTTGTTGAAGTTAAAAATTTTGTTTTGCAAATTTCGATGTTTGTTTTCCTATTTTCTGCCAATTACGCACCGAAAGTATTCCCACAAGTGTGAAAAACACAGCAACGCGGAATCGTTTCGGTAAGCTGAAAATACCGAGCAAAAAATGTCGATCCGATGTCGTACCGAGTAATGTGAAAAGGCCCTTAAGGCCCTTGGCAACTTACAATCTGGATTGAGAGAAAGTGTATATGTGTGAGTGTCGGGTGATTGACGCAAATATCAAAAATTTTTGATTTTCGCCGCCGCGAGCCGACAACTAGTACGTGTAGCACGACGGCTGCCGATTGCACTAACACACACGAAAAACAATCAAATTTGACTCAAAAAAAATACTCAAACTGGACAATCCAGATTGTAAGTTGCCAAGGGCCTTTAAATCGATTTGTGATAATCGCTGAATTGAATTAGCGTTACCAAATCTTTCCTATGTGCAAAATTATGGTTCATTACAAGCGGTGGCTAAAAACGTGGCTAGTGGCAAAACCCAAATTTTGGTGGCTAAGAAAACACGGCGGTGGCTAAATCTAGTCACCAAATGGCTAAAATGGCAATGCTGTCAGCCAAAAGTCGATTTTGTTACTTTTCGTCGGCCAAAAGTTAGATGTGGTACTTTTCGTACAGAATTTTTGTATTGGTAGCTTTCGCCAGAAATTTTAAATATGCTAGTTTTCGTATGGTACGACGATATAAACTGCAACTCACACCCCTAGTATATTAAGAAAATGTTGTCTGGCAATGCTAAAACCACATTGCCTTTTTTTTTGCTATTATCGGCCTGTTCGTTTTGGTATCATTTGTTTTCTTTTTCTCTGCTGTTTGCATTTTGCATTAAGCGAAAAATTATTTCGGCAATAAAAGTTATTATAATAAAAAATTATGTCAATCAAACAAGATTTTGATGCAGAACTAATTAAATTGGTGCGTGCAAATCCAACGCTGTTTGCCCGAGGGATACGACTTAAGCCTTACGATCTTATGAAGAAGAAAGCTGAAATATGGCGCAGCATTGGCTCCTCTTTGGGCGTAGATCGTATGTAAATGTGCTTTTCTAAATGTAAATAAATATTTAATAACTGCAAATACAAACTATTCTAAACAAATTTAGAAAAATACTGTGCTACTAGATGGAAGAATATGCGTGACAAATTTCGCCGTGAATTGCAAACAAGTGAAGAAATTGCACGTAAGGCTGGCGGGGCGGACGAGAGCCTTAAAGGATCTAATTGGCATTTAATGGATAAAATGAGGTTTCTTGAAAGTCACATACGACCCTTGTAAGTAGGATAGCAGCCAAATGAAATTTGTTATATATATACAGAAATATGTTTATGTGCATACATATGTACGTACTTATAGCTCAAATTGCACAAAAAGTGTTGCCGAAAATACCCGTAGCAGTTGGAATGAAATGGAAACCTTACAGGTTAATGACGAAGTGATTAATAATGATGATGATGATGATGATGATCCACTGCAAGAGGCAATGGAAGATCAAGCCAGTGGCACTGCTGATAGTACACAACAAAAAGATGTTGAAATCTCGAATGCGCTGCAAATTGCACCACCAGCTGCAGCTGTCGCAACAACATCAACGCCGGCATATATTAGACGCATCGAAACGTTGCTTGAGGGTATGGATAATATAAATCGGACTACAGCAGAAAAACGTATTGTTGCATATCTATGCAAATGCCAATTAAAGACGTTAAACAATGAGGGTATTGATGATGTAGTTATATAAAAAGTATTGAAATGGTATTGAATATTTTGATTTTATTATATTATATGAAGACTCAAATAATTATAATCTTAGTGTTACCTACCTGTTCACTAATTAACTTAGCTTAATTAATACAGAAGTTTAATACATATTAAAATATACATACAGTGTTGGAAAAAGTAATAGGGACACGAGAAAAATTTTGAAATTCTCCATTTATTTTATTTTAAGACCAAATAATAATTTCCATATGTTGATGTTTACACGGAGAGGACATGCTTCATTGACTCTGGGGTGGTTTTTGTATAATAATTTAATTTTTATAAACAAAAATAATGAAATGTATAATTTAAGTTGGAAAAAATAATAGGGACAAACTTTAAATTCGATTGTTTTTTCAAATAAACTGCAATAACTGCTGCAGCTAGATTTAAACTAATGTTTAGTTGAAGCTCCTTTATTTTTTATAACTTCCTTACATCTTCGTGGCATAGGGTTTACCAAATCAGCGCAATTTGCAACTGGTATTAAGTACCAAGCTTCTTTAATTTTTTTCCATAACTCTTGCTTATTTTTCCATTTTTGACCCCTCATCGTCTTCTTTAATATTCCCTAGAGGGCTGAGGTTCGACGGCTGTGAGGGCTACTCCAAAACAGCAGCTTTCTTACGTTCAAACCATGAGTTTTCGATTCTGGAGGCATGTTTGGAGTCATTGTCATGCGTAAATCGCCATCTAATGATATCAAGGAGGGTTTAAATGATTCAGTTTTGAGTAGAACCATTCGCAACAGACCTCGGGAAGTAGGACAAATGAAAGAAATCCCAGAAAACTTCCGTACCTGAGAAAAAATAACGTAAGTCAACGAACTGAATTCGTTCCGAGGATGCCACCGTGCTTGATAGTCATTCTGGTGTATCTGGGGTGAAATTCTGCATTCTACGGGCGTTGAACGAACATTATGCAATCCGAGCCAAATAAATTTACTTTTGTGTCATCAAACTAAAGAACCTTATTCAAGTTTTCCGGCCACATGTTCCTCTGAGCGAATTCAATTCGTTGACTTACATTCTTTTTGTTCAGATTCGGAGCTTTTCTGGGATTTCTTTCACTTAGTCCTACTTCTCGAGGTCTGTTGCGAATGGTTCTACTCAAAACTGAATCATTTAAACCCTCCTTGATATCATTAGATGGCGATTTAAGCATGACAATGACCCCAAACATGCCTCCAGAATCGAAAACTCGTGGTTTGAACGTAAGAAAGCTGCTGTTTTGGAGTAGCCCTCACAGCCGTCGAACCTCAGCCCTCTAGGGAATATTAAAGAAGGCGATGAGGGGTCAAAAATGGAAAAATAAGCAAGAGTTATGGAAAAAAATTAAAGAAGCTTGGTACTTAATACCAGTTGCAAATTGCGCTGATTTGGTAAACCCTATGCCACGAAGATGTAAGGAAGTTACAAAAAATAAAGGAGCTTCAACTAAACATTAGTTTAAATCTAGCTGCAGCAGTAATATTGCAGTTTATTTGAAAAAACAATCGAATTTAAAGTTTGTGAGGACCCCAATCCTGAGGAGTTGGAGTCCCCCACAAGAACGTACATACTTGCATACATAAAGTCCGACCCAGCCTAATGTGATCATCATACAAATAGAAATTGGCATACATACATACATATAAATATATAACGTGAATTTACATACGAATATATATGTACATACATACAATTGGGATTTTTATACATCCATGCATACAGGAAATCTGACCCAGCCTAATGTAATCATCATACGAACAGGAACTGGCATACATACATACATACATATATATATATAACTTGAATTTACATACGTATATATATGTACACACAAATGGGATTTTTGTACATTCATGAAATCTGACCCAGCCTAATGTACAAATAGGAATTAGCATACATACATACATATGTATATATATCCTTATATAACTTGACTTCACATACGTATATATATACATATGCACATATATACAATTTGGATTACATACATATATATTATTTGTACATACATATGTACATACCAGGATACATACATATACATATATATGTATATCTACATTGAAATCATACATATATATATATATTATTAATATATACATATATATACCTACATACATATCTACAGCCGAATTATATACATAAGCAGTATATACATAATCATACATAATTTAAATATAGTACATACATATATACATATTAAGGTACATATGCATATACATATATACACAGTCTAATAATTAAAATTAAAGTCTTCCACCCCAAAATTAAGGTTACTAAACTTTAAAAGTTTAACATATGTACACACAACCAAACATGTAAATCTTACATTGTAAAATATAACCATACGTATGTACATACATATGTACACTCAACTGCACACGCATTGAACCATAGGCAGCCGGCCAGTAAGCGAAGGTCGCACAAAGAGGAATACGGTAAAATGCAAGTGCATGAGTGACATACAGACATACATACATACATATGTTAATATTAGAGGCCGTGAGTTTGGAATACATATGTACGTTAGAAATAGCAACAATTGTAAAAGTTACAGAAAATTAGTGCAGGCAGAGTTGTTGACCCGTTCCGGGATTTTTGTATACAGCGATATACATATGTACATACGTTAATAATAGAAAGCAGTTAAGTTAAGAATACATATTTATATTAGAATTAGCAACAAATGTAAAAGTTACGGGAAATTTGTGCAGCGATAACTGTCCGCCGCTGTCAGGATTTTGTATAAAAGGGCGACAGCATCCTGTGGAAAATGAGTAGGAGTTAGGCAAGCGTTAGGTATACTTGTCGGTGGCATTAACACACCGACAAAGGAGTACACCTGGGGGTCTTAACACCCCATCTGTACTTAGAATTATATTATTATTATTTGGTAGCTTACGTTATACATTTAGCACAGGAATCAGAAGCAGGTATATTTGTCGGTGGAATTAACACACCCACAAACGGCGCACACCTGGAGGTCCTAACACTTCATTTGTGTGCAGTTATATTTGGCAGGCGGTTTCCACCTCTGTCAACGGAAGGTCAGCGGGCGGGTAAGAACACCTCCGCTACCTTTATACAATCGTAGGAATTTTTGTAGGGAATAATTTATGTTTAAAGAATATATTAATAAATGAATTTTATAACGTTTATGACGTATACTAAAATACAGGGTTTTCTTTAATTTGGAAAACTAGAAATTCTTATAATTTCAGGAACCCTGGACGGACTGCGCTACCCCAGCAAACCCAAAGGAAAAGTCCGTCACAAATGGCGCCCGAGCAGGGACTCTAAAAGTATACGAGGACTTGAAGAGTACAAAACATCAAAGTTTGGAAGAGTAAACCTAGTCAGCGATTTTAAGTAAGAAACAAGCGTGCGAGTAGAATTTGGCCGTGAGCAGCAAGCGTGAGTGGAAGAGCATCTAAGGAAGTGAACATACAATACGCAACGATGGTGAAGGTTTCATGGGTATACCACCTCAGCCGAGAGGAGCTTTGTAAGTACGTCGGCGAGTTTGGTTTAGAAGGCAGTGGAACGGTGGAAGAGCTGCGCAAACGTCTGGTAACATTTATTCAGACACAAGGTAGCGACCCGAAATTCCAGACCCGCTTGGAAGAGTTGGAACTGCAACATAGTCGACCGACGATCTCGGTACAACCTCCAACACCGAAAGAAAATGTACCAATATCAGCCAGTGGCAGCAGGGCAACATCACCATTTTATCCGGCGATGGGATTTGATGAGCGCGCATACAGATTGGTAACACCTGGCGAAGCAATGCAGCATATGTACGTGATGCCTCAACCGACGACATATGCCACAACGATGGACCGAATACGCAAGTGGGGATTCAGGTATGACGGCGGTAATGACCCACTCAGTTTTATCGAACGCGTCGAAGAACTGGCGGATGGGTATGATATTAATCGCAACTCCATCCCACGAGCGATGCCTGAATTATTGAAGGATAAGGCGTTGGTGTGGTTCAGAAATAACAATCGACAGTGGCAAGAATGGGATGCATTCAAGAGAGATTTCCTCAAATTTTTCCTGAACTCCAGGTATTTTGAAAATTTGGATGATGAAATACGACAGCGAGTCCAACGGTCTGGTGAGAAGTTCAAAGATTATGTGTTAGCACTGCAAGGACTCATGCGACATGCTGACTACACGGAGGAGCAAAGGTTGAGTAGAATTTATCGAAATTCCCGCAGAGAGTACCAGCTGTATGTGAAACGGAGTGAGTTCAAAAGCCTGGAAGACCTGGTAAGTCTGGTTGAAGATTTTGAAAATATTACACCAGAGAAGGAAGCGTCAAAGCCAACAGCGAGACCGTTCGTACCCCGGCGTCCAGAAGAGAGATACCATTGTTTGCGAGCCGATGAGGAGTCAAGGAAGGATGTACCACAAGAACACACAGGAAGACCACAGCAAGGGTATGTTGATATACGAGCCGCATGTAGAAGATGTGGCGAAAGTGGGCATTATGCACGAGGCTGTCGAAACGCTAGGAAGGATTTCTGCTGGACGTGTGGTAAGATAGGTATCCTTACACGCGAGTGCTGCCGTACGAATCAGGGAAACGGCCAGGGGCCCCATTAGTATCGAGGGATGGGGTCTCCACAGCAACAACCTCGAACACAACGAACATTTTTAAGCAGGTGCAAGGTCGAGTTTTGGCGACAGTGACACTGGAGGGAGAAGAAGTAGTGGCGGCGATCGATACGGGAGCGACGAGGAGCTTTGTGAGCGACACGATGGCATCGAAGTTAAGCAAAGTCAAAGAGGTAGAAACAAGAGTGGTGATGGGCGATGGAAGACGCCGAACGATAGTAGAAGCAGTGGAAGCAGAGGTTAAGTTGGGTGATCAGGTGCAGAAGAGTGAGCTACTAGTGTTACCAGGGTTGGCAGACAACGTGGTTATTGGAACGGACTACTTGGCAAAGGCGAATGTGGAGTTAAGGTGCGGTAAACATGCTATAACGTTGCAGGCAGAGAATCATAGGGAAGACATAGCCATGTGTACCGCAATAATCGAGGAAGAGCACAAGAGTCCAGACGGGGGCGTAGAATACAAGACAACCGCCCCGACAGCAGTTGGCAACACAGACACTAGGGTGAGTGAATTTCTAAAACGTGAATTACAGATGTTCGAGAAAATGTCAGGAGTATCCAACATAGCCACACATAAGATAGTGATGCGTGATGATCGTCCAATCAAGCAAAGGTACTTCCCGAAGAATCCAAAGATGCAGGAGATTATGAACAAGGAGATCGATGAGCTTATCGAGATGGATTGTATCGAGCCATCACATAGCCCACACAGCGCGCCCATAGTTCTGGTAAGAAAGAAGAACGGCAAATGGCGACTCTGCGTCGACTACCGCCAACTCAACGCCAGGTCAGTCCCAGATGCGTACCCGTTGCCACGTATCCAACACATTCTTGATCGGCTAAGAAGTGCACACTTTATCAGCGGCCTAGACCTCAAAAGCGGATATTGGCAGATCCCTATGGAGGTAAATAGCAAGCAATACACAGCATTCACCGTACCGGGGCGAGGATTATTTCAGTGGAAGGTAATGCCGTTTGGGCTACACTCCGCTCCAGCAACTTTCCAAAGAGCACTCGATAGTGTCATCGGCCCAGAGCTAGAACCTCACGCATTCGCGTACCTAGACGACATCATAATTACAAGTAAGACATTAGAAGATCATATACGACATTTATCAGAAGTTTTCAGGCGACTAAGGCAAGCAAATTTGAGGATAAATCCAGAGAAGTGCGAGTTCTTTAAGAAGAGGTTGAAGTACTTAGGGCACGTGGTCAGCGAAGACGGCATTCATACGGATCCAGAGAAGATCGCGGCGATTAAAGAACTCAAACCACCACACAATCTACGAGAGCTACGACGATTTTTAGGGGTAGTATCATGGTATAGGAGGTTCGTCCCAGATTTTTCACGCATCTCACACCCCCTAACGTCGATGTTAAGAAAAGGCAACAAATGGAAATGGACAGAGGAGCAGCAGGTAGCGTTTGAAACGTTGAAGAGCGCGCTCACACAGGCACCCATTTTAGCGTGCCCAGATTTTACGAAGAGATTTTGCCTACAAACGGACGCAAGTGATTTTGGTATTGGCGCAGTACTCACACAAGGAGCAGGAGATGAAGAACGAGTAGTATCGTATGCAAGCCGCCGATTGAATAAGGCGGAAACAAACTACTCAGCGACGGAAAAGGAGTGTCTGGCCATAGTATGGGCAATAAGGAAAATGAGGCAATACGTAGAAGGATACACGTTCACGGTGATCACCGATCACCTAGCATTGAAATGGCTTAACGCTATTGAAAATCCAACAGGTCGAATCGCGAGATGGGCGCTGGAATTACAGCAGTATTCATTCGACATACAGTACCGAAAAGGGAAGTTTAACGTTGTCGCAGAAGCACTTTCACGCCAACCACTCGAGGAAAAGATGGGTACAATAACGTCACAACAGGAGGAGAACAAATGTAAGTGGATTGAAGCAAAGGTGGCGGAAATAAGGAAGGCACCAGACAAATTCCCAGATTACGTAATAGAGGAAGGAGCGCTGTATAGGCGAATCGGTAATCAAATGGACGGAGAAGACGCAATTCCGTGGAAACTGTGTGTACCAACATCGCAAAGACAGAGAGTGTTAAGAGAAATCCACGATACACCAAGCGCAGGGCATATGGGCATAAAGAAGTCGATTTCACGCGCAATGGCACGATACTATTGGCCTGGAATGTTCAGAGACGTGAAAAGGTACGTACAACAATGCCACACATGTCAAATATATAAACCAAACCAACAGCAAGCCGCGGGAAAGATGCTCACGCAAGTTGTAGAGGAACCTTGGGCAACAGTGTGTGCAGATTTCGTTGGGCCACTACCACGTTCGAAACATGGCAACACGATGGCGTTAGTATTCTTCGACAAATTTTCAAAGTGGGTAGAGATTGTAGCAATACGCAAGGCAACAACCGAAAACTTGGTAAAGGGATTTAGAGAACGAATTTTATCACGATTTGGCGTACCAAAGGTTTTAATCACGGACAATGGAGCACAATTTATAAGCACGAAATTTAAGAAGTTGTTACAAGAGTTGGGAGTAAAACACCAACTGACGGCACCATACACACCGCAAGAAAATCCGACCGAAAGAGCAAACCGCAACATTAAAAGGATGATAGCACAGTTCACCGGCAAGGAACAGCGAAATTGGGACGAGTTGTTACCAGAGATAACACTGGCACTGAATACAAGTGTATGCGAATCAACAGGCTACAGTCCAGCATACATAATACAAGGCAGAGAACCACGGATTCCAAACGCGCTGTACGATGAACGAACATTCGGCACTGGTCAGGAGGAGGTCAATTTGAGCGGCAAACAATCGAAGATGAAAGAGATTTTTGAAATGGTACGACGCAAACAGGAGCACGCATCCGCAGAACAGGCACGTTACTACAACTTGCGAAGAAGACAATGGCGACCGGCCGTCGGCGATTTAGTTTTGGTAAAGGAGCACCAATTGTCTAAGGCAGTTGACAATTTTGCGGCCAAACTAGCGCCTAAATACAATGGGCCACACCGAGTAGTGAACTTCATTTCACCAGTCATCGTAGAGTTGGACAAAACACGTAACGGCAAGAGGATAAGGGCACACATAAGCGAGCTAAATACGTATCACGCAGCGGCAGCAGAACACGATAACGAACCCACAGTATCAAACGCGGCGCAACGTAAAGACGAGAACGTAAGGTTGCAGGAATCCCGAAATGAGCAACGCATAAAGGTACAGAAGGAAAACAGCACGCAACCAATAATAACACCACAGTCAACAACAACACCCAAGAACACGGCGAAGAATACACCAGCACTGAGTAATAACACACCAACGGAGCAACCGACAACATCACGTGCTATTATACCAAGGTCCACAAACGTTAATACGAACACAGAACGCCAGCCTGGTATTGTCGCACACTACGGCGCTATAGCAATGGAAAACAACACAGCGAGTTATGCACAGGTTGTACGCCAAGATGTGCGAATATGTAGAGCTCCAAACCCAAGCAGAGCAGAGAGGAACCATGGTCACAGTATCACCAGAGCGAACGGGATCGGTTCAGCCATCGAAAACGCATACAATTTTGCAAATGAATACGGTTATGAGGTGAGTCACTATACAGTCACGTTCAATTTTCTCCCTAGAACAGATTGCCAACACGCATATGGTAATAATGGCGGCATACGAAATTTTCGGGACCACAGCGCGACATATTGTTTTCGGGATCAGCACGTGACGAATCGACACCTCCAATATGAGGCTACGACACGCCAAGCCATAACGCCACAGCAGTAATGAACGCTATACATAGATTGATGACGAGAAACAGTGAGAAAAATTTCGGGATCAGCATCCAATTTACACATCACCACATCATGAACGCGGCTGGTGACGGTGAGTAACCGTCTGGAAGGTGAGGGGGGAGTGTGAGGACCCCAATCCTGAGGAGTTGGAGTCCCCCACAAGAACGTACATACTTGCATACATAAAGTCCGACCCAGCCTAATGTGATCATCATACAAATAGAAATTGGCATACATACATACATATAAATATATAACGTGAATTTACATACGAATATATATGTACATACATACAATTGGGATTTTTATACATCCATGCATACAGGAAATCTGACCCAGCCTAATGTAATCATCATACGAACAGGAACTGGCATACATACATACATACATATATATATATATAACTTGAATTTACATACGTATATATATGTACACACAAATGGGATTTTTGTACATTCATGAAATCTGACCCAGCCTAATGTACAAATAGGAATTAGCATACATACATACATATGTATATATATCCTTATATAACTTGAATTCACATACGTATATATATACATATGCACATATATACAATTTGGATTACATACATATATATTATTTGTACATACATATGTACATACCAGGATACATACATATACATATATATGTATATCTACATTGAAATCATACATATATATATATATTATTAATATATACATATATATACCTACATACATATCTACAGCCGAATTATATACATAAGCAGTATATACATAATCATACATAATTTAAATATAGTACATACATATATACATATTAAGGTACATATGCATATACATATATACACAGTCTAATAATTAAAATTAAAGTCTTTCACCCCAAAATTAAGGTTACTAAACTTTAAAAGTTTAACATATGTACACACAACCAAACATGTAAATCTTACATTGTAAAATATAACCATACGTATGTACATACATATGTACACTCAACTGCACACGCATTGAACCATAGGCAGCCGGCCAGTAAGCGAAGGTCGCACAAAGAGGAATACGGTAAAATGCAAGTGCATGAGTGACATACAGACATACATACATACATATGTTAATATTAGAGGCCGTGAGTTTGGAATACATATGTACGTTAGAAATAGCAACAATTGTAAAAGTTACAGAAAATTAGTGCAGGCAGAGTTGTTGACCCGTTCCGGGATTTTTGTATACAGCGATATACATATGTACATACGTTAATAATAGAAAGCAGTTAAGTTAAGAATACATATTTATATTAGAATTAGCAACAAATGTAAAAGTTACGGGAAATTTGTGCAGCGATAACTGTCCGCCGCTGTCAGGATTTTGTATAAAAGGGCGACAGCATCCTGTGGAAAATGAGTAGGAGTTAGGCAAGCGTTAGGTATACTTGTCGGTGGCATTAACACACCGACAAAGGAGTACACCTGGGGGTCTTAACACCCCATCTGTACTTAGAATTATATTATTATTATTTGGTAGCTTACGTTATACATTTAGCACAGGAATCAGAAGCAGGTATATTTGTCGGTGGAATTAACACACCCACAAACGGCGCACACCTGGAGGTCCTAACACTTCATTTGTGTGCAGTTATATTTGGCAGGCGGTTTCCACCTCTGTCAACGGAAGGTCAGCGGGCGGGTAAGAACACCTCCGCTACCTTTATACAATCGTAGGAATTTTTGTAGGGAATAATTTATGTTTAAAGAATATATTAATAAATGAATTTTATAACGTTTATGAAAATAACTAAAATACAGGGTTTTCTTTAATTTGGAAAACTAGAAATTCTTATAATTTCAGGAACCCTGGACGGACTGCGCTACCCCAGCAAACCCAAAGGAAAAGTCCGTCACAAGTTTGTCCCTATTATTATTTCCAACCTAAATTATACATTTCATTATTTTTGTTTATAAAAATTAAATTATTATACAAAAACCACCCCAGAGTCAATGAAGCATGTCCTCTCCGTGTAAACATCAACATATGGTAATTATTATTTGGTCTTAAAATGAAATAAAGGGAGAATTGCAAAATTTTTCTCGTGTCCCTATTATTTTTTCCAACACTGTAGGTATATGTATTTCAATTAAAATTAAGTTTATCTCTTCTCGTTTCTCTCTTACTCGAAGTACGTTTCTTAAAAAAAACGCATATGAATTGGCAATACGTAAATGTTAATAAATTACACTGCTCTACAGCCAAAAAATACTCTGAACGCGACCATCCTATTTATATGTAAAATCGGTCGCTGATTCCGAAAATCGGGCTCATTTTTAATTCTATGGGAAGGTTTTTGAGATATCGGCAATTTACCGTTATTTGGCCAATGGCTCCACTTAATCCTGTATACCTCTTTAACGCAGTGAGCTATCTTCCTTGGAGTGACACTCAACGAAAGAAAATTAAATATCCTTTTCATCGCTGCTACAACATTTTTCTGTAACTCTTATAGTTTCTGAAATATTGACGATTCAATTTGAATTTTTTCGATTTTTTACGATTTTTTGAAGAAAAAATTGATTTTGTCAGGCAATATCTTTTAAACCAATGTCTTCACCTTCGGTTTTACTCCTTTACGTGAAGCTCCATTCTATTGGGAAAAAGATAAGCTATCAACGAAGAAAATCCATGGTAAAATAGAAAAGTTATAGGCGATCAAGTAAATACATCCAAGTCGCGCAATGCCTCTGCACGGGTATATTCTATGCATGTTATACCAATACCTACACATCTGCAGTAGCAGCACATTGGCAGCGCAGTAGATAAAAGCCCATTTACGGGTATAACATGCATAGAATATACCCGTGCAGAGGCATTGCGCGAGTTGGATGTATTTACTTGATCGCCTATAACTTTTCCATTTTACCATGGATTTTCTTCGTTGATAGCTTATATTTTTCCCAATAGAATGGAGCTTCATGTAAAGGAGTAAAACCGAAGGTGAAGACATTGGTTTAAAAGATATTGCCTGACAAATTCAATTTTTTCTTCAAAAAATCGTAAAAAATCGAAAAAATTCAAATTGAATCGTCAATATTTCAGAAACTATAAGAGTTACAGAAAAATGTTATAGCAGCGATGAAAAGGAAATTTAATTTTCTTTCGTTGAGTGTCACTCCAAGGAAGATAGCTCACTGCGTTAAAAAGGTATACAGGATTAAGTGGAGCCAGTGGCCAAATAACGGTAAATTGCCGATATCTCAAAAACCTTCCCATAGAATTAAAAATGAGCCCGATTTTCGGAATCAGCGACCGATTTTACATATAGATAGGATGGTCACGTCCAAAGTACAGACAAAAAATTTCATTTTGTGATCCAGTGTTATTTTGGTATAAAACTGTCGCACTCATCTCTTTTGTACTAACAAAAACGCTTATCCCAAATTATAAAAAGAAAAATTTTATATTTGAGTTTTATTTCTATAGAAATAGCAAACATTCTTTGCGTTCATCAGCCACACCCTCAATTGATAATTTTCTATTTAATGCGTCCCGCCATATTAATAAGGCAATATGTACATTAAGCCGTATCACAAAAATAAAGTTTGCGTGTGTCAGTTTTATTTGAACACTTATGTCGAAAAAATATTTTTGGTGTACAATTTTTTTTTTTAGGCCCGCGCTAAAAACAGCTAAATCGCGTTTTTTGTAATAACTTCCTTATTTGATGTCGGATCTCTATGATCTTAATGTCGCAGAAAAGGTCTCGCTCTGCACTATATTTGGCCCATATAAAGTTTCGACCTCAAAGGTTGTTCTGAGTTTTACCTTTAAAAATTTTGGAGTTACTATCCCTAGATTTTTTTATTTTTATCACTAATACTAAGCTCTCAAAAAACCATGAGGACTCCGCTAAAAAAGTTGTAGCCTTTATTCACAAACAAAAAAGTTATACCGTTTTAAAATCAGAGAACCTGTTTTTTGAAAAATTATCCCAAGTTTTTGTTTATATGAGGCAGTAACGCCATATAGTATGAGGTTTTGATTAAACAGTATTCTAAGTCCTCGATGTAACAGCGATGGAACAGCTACCAATACTTAACACATAATTTGCAAAAAATTATTGATGATTGGACTATTTGTGCTGATCAAGGTTATTTATATTGAATGATAATGGCTGTAGTGAAGATTTGGCAAGTATTCAAGGGAGCTCTAAGCACGGCGCGCTGGTTTACAACGGCTTCACGATTTCTGCATCCATGCGTATCGTAAAATCATCCAAGTTATTTAGAAAACTTCTAGAGTTCGTTGTAAAATTATACGCGCCTAAAGAGACAACGGAAGACTTAATGTATTATCAATACTTGCGCTGGATGCGTCGTGTGCCCCTAGAAATGCAGTTAATTATTCAGCCTACAATTGAAAACAACGCATTTTACTTTAATCCCGAAAACATCTTCTTGCCTATGATAACCGAGACCGAAAATGACGATAAATGGGAGCTAATCCGGATTTTCTAAAAACGCGATCGTAATCTGGAGCCAAAAATTAAGCTGACGTGTTTTGCCGTTTCTCTGTGGTATTTTTGCCTCCCTACTGTGTAATTTTTTATAAAAAAACAAGTGTTTCATTTTAAAACGTTATAACTTTTTTGTTTGTGAATAAAGGCTAGATTTTTTTTTTGGGGATTCCTCATGGTTTTTTGAGAGCTTTGTATTAGTGGTTAAAAACAAAAAATCTAGGGATAGTAACTTCAAAATTTTTAAAGGTAAAAATCAGAACAACCTTTGAGGTCGAAACTTTATATGGGCCAGATATAGTGCTGGGCGAGACCTTTTCGGCGACATTAAGATTATAGAGATCCGACATCAAATAAGGAAGTTATTACAAAAAACGCGATTTAGCTGTTTTTAACGCATGCCTAAAAAAATTTTTTTTACACCAAAAATATTTTTTTGACATAAGTGTTCAAATAAAACTGACACACACTAAACTTTTTTTTTTGTCCATATAACGTGATACGGCTTAATGTACATACATACGTATGTACACATTTACCCTGCAGTAAAAATCCGCAATGAATCCTTAATTGCCGAGTTCCCGTGGCAGTGATCCAGATCGGGATAAAAAGTTTGCATGCAAATGCAACAAGAATTTTGTGATCCTGGTGTTTATCTGTATCAATTTCGGATCCGTATAGATTGTAATAGATTTTTTTGATCCATATAAATACCAGGATCACCAAATTGTTGTTGCATTTGCTTGCTTGCCTAATTTCGCCTAATGAATCACTGATTCAATTCACCTATGACGAGGAGGCATCAGTGAATACTTTCATATAAATGGTTTGCTTTCCTCAGAAAAAAAAAGACAAAAACAAATAAAAATATTCTGAGTTATGACGACAGTGATGAATATTCAACAAAGAATCATCACTGATCCTTCAGCAGTGAAACAAATTTACTGCAGGGTATAGGTGTGTTTAAATGTGAATGTATGTACACTTCTTAAACAGCAATATCGATTTATTCAGATATGAATCACATTTGTATTTGTTGCTTCCACCCCCGTTAATTGCATAGTATAACCTTTGCGCCATTGACAAAAGCTGGTGCGGGTAATTTCAATTTGCAAGTTATCAACTACTTGGGCTAAGCATCACACGTGCATATAAACATTCATATGTCTATAGGTACATACATACATAGTACATACATGCATTCATACCTAACTTGCATTATTTAAGGGCTAGTTGGTAGAAAATTATGAAATTAGTTTGCGACTAGTTACTAACTAGTTTCAACTTCTTGATGTTTTGTACTTGCAACAACAACAAAATCATTTGCATTCATTTTTTTTTTTTGTTTGCATTGCAAAGAAAAGTAGTATAGGGGTGAGTGGTGGGTTTTTCTGCTTATAATAAAATGAAAGTGAAGTTTGAGTGCTGCTTGGCCGACGACCTCGCTGCCTTGACTTCGCGGGCGCGCATTTTATTTTTAAATGCGACATGTAAATATACATATATGTACATGTGCATATGTGCGCACATATTTGCATATATGTACCTACATTATTTAAGATATTACTTTTTCAATGATTTAGTTTTTTGTTTCTGTAATTCAAGGTGGCATCATACGACAATAACAACTATTTTATTAATATCAACGTCGTTTGCAAACCATTCCATTTATTGATTGATTTTCGTCTCTAAACAAACAAAAATCGATACAAATATGTACATATATGCATGCAAGTATAGATGTAAAATGGATTTCATGCTCTTATTTATTTAAGCTGTTTTTTGCTTTTTCATAAAAAAATTGCTATTTTCTCTTTTAACTTCATATTTACTTGTATATTTATTTATTTTACTTTAAACTTTAAATCAATTCAAAAACACACCATCATCCACACAAAAGCGCCCACACCTTTAATAGTTAACCACTTTTTTGTTTTGGCCTTCTTGTTTTTATTTTTATTTATTTATTTAACTTTTCAATCATTCGTATCATTATCACTTTTTATAATTTAATTGTTAGCATCTTTAATAACTTCGCTTGTGCTTTATTCATTCACTGTTTGCTCCACGCCGTGCTATCCATACACTGAAATTGATTGTGAAAATCCTTGCGCCTCGTCTACAGTCACGTCAAGCATCAATTTGTTTTGGCTGTGTATGCGCAGAACGAAAGACGTATTTATTGATATATTCACTTACAAATGCATAAACTTACAAACGTTCAAGTTGTATGTTATTTGCTGGGTACGCAGTGATTATGTTTTTAATTAAAAATAAATTGTTGTTTATATTGAAATTTTAAACAAGAAATATACGCAACCACAATTTGCACTGAACCTTCTTACTCTTGTAAGGTTCGGAGCTTGGGCAAGCATTTTTACAGCCGTATTATTTGGCTAAAATTGGTAAACTCAGTTTCGTGTTGGACAACCCCACGAACAATATGAAGTATTACTTTATTATTGAGCTCTCAAGACCATTTTTTTTTTTTTTTTTTTTTTTTAAGGAAAAATTGGTATGAAAGATTAATACTTGTTTGGTAGAAGTTATAGATCCATTTCGGAGACCACCACATCTCTTCATCAGACTGGTGGTGGTCTCCGAAATGGATCTATAACTTCTACCAAACAAGTATTAATCTTTCATACCAATTTTTTCTTAAAAAAAAAAAAAAAAAAAAAAAAAAAAAAAATGGTCTTGAGAGCTCAATAATAAAGTAGTTATCAAAATAAAAACGACCAAAAACCAAAAGTAATATGAAGTATTATTTTAGCTCCCTGATTATTCGCAATCCCTTCGTATGAGCAGTTCAATACAGGAGCGTTATTTGGTTGGAGCGACGCAGTTATGCCATTGAATACATACATATATGTATGTACATATGTTTGCTTCTTCTCAACTTTCGTTTATTGATTCCACACAAAACGGCAATGTAAACAATGCTGACATTGCAACAAGCATAAGAAAAGCTGTTACCTGTTTTGCTTTGTGGAGCTTAAAAAATTTGTCGCGGCTCTGCAAAAGTTAAAAGCAGATAGAAAAAAAGTGCAATGCGGTACAGGGGTATTGCTTTTAGCATTTCAAAATCATCTTCTGTTTGCGTCTTTCCCTATTTAAAGCGCTCAAATAAATAAATAAACTAATAAATAAATCGATGGCAAGTTATGGTTGTGGATGGAGACGTTTTGGGGTTAATGAGCTCCGCTGGACCATTACTCCAAATTTTGAAAAAAAAAAAAAAAAAAAGAAAAAAAAATTGTTACACAATGTAAACTGCTAAAAGCAAAAAAAAGTTGTGAATATAGGGAATTTCCGCGTTCGAAACATCGTCTGTTAATTTATTATGTTTTATGTTTTTTAACAATTATGTCGCCTAATTAATACTTTTAATTGAAATTATAAACATCAGATACGTGTATTACTGTAAAAGATGTTTATTTTTTTATATAGTTGATGTCCTGTGTACATATATACATATATGTATGTATGTATGTCCATGCATATATGCATCAATACAAAATCCATATTGCTTTGGTAACGAAGTACCAAAACAATAATTTTATACACAAAAAATTTTATTTTATTACGCTTAATTGCTTTTCTTAAATTTCTTTTCTCCTGCGGCTATTTCGCCAGACTCACTATGCAGCTTACGCTTTTCGCCTGCTGGTTCACCATATTCAAATTCACCGTCACCGACGCCTTCATCCTGACCGTCACCTTCACCTTCATCCTCACCCTCATCCTCACCAGCATCGTCACCGTAATCGTCACCATCACCATCACCTGCACCATCATCATCATCATCATAACCTTCACCTTCTTCATCTTCATTTTGCTGCATTGCCTCACTTGTTGCATTATTTTCCATTCGAATTTGATTCGCAGATGATGTATCTGATTTTAATAGTTCTCTCAGCAACATAGTAGCATACACCGATGGTGGCAAACAAAAATCAAGTATTAATGCTTTAAAATTGCCTTCACCAGTCATATCTTTTTCTAATTTGCCTTTTATAATATCCCAATCGGATAGGACAAGCGTTTCCTCTGGATTATTGTAATTGCAAAATTTCCAAGTAAAATCCGTGGGTAGAATCATTAGTTTGCGATATGTTCCCGGCATGGAGTAGGTCTTGACTTTGTGTCGTAATGTCTCCGATGTTAAGCCATATTCTTGGAGTATCTCTTCATACCAAGTGGCCAGCTCATTTTCGGGATATGTTACATCATAACCAGGCAATGGCAAGACAACATCAAATATTGTATATTCACCACTTGCAATATCTTCCTCTGTCAATGCTTTAACTTTGCGCTTATAAGCGGACTTAACTTCGGCATCAATTGCTGTTGCATCAGCGGCATCTTCTGTTACCTCTGGCATATCTGTTTTTTCTGTATTTTCATTGTCATCTTCTTCATCTTCCTCGTTGTTTTCTCCATCTGCATTGGCACCCTTTTCACTTTCTTTCTCCTCAGCAAGGCTCTCTAGTCTAGCCATTTCAATAAGATCTTTTTCCAATTCTTCTGCATTGCGATATACCAAGTCACCTGGCATCAGTTCAAGTCCAAATTTTTGTATACGCCGTGACGCAATACGGTTAAATACAATACTTTGGAATGCATGTGGATAGAGCAAAAGCGTATTCCTCGGTATCTGTATTTTTAAGCAAAGAGAAATGCACGTTAATTACTGTAATTTAAAATGGGTCATCGTTAACTTTAGATGGGAAGGAAGGCACTACTAAAGCAAACAAAATTTATTTCCTAAATTCATTCACTGTGCGGTTTTTTTTTTTTTTTTTTTTGAGCTTGACACTTTCCTTGCCGAGTCAACGATGTTTACATAATTTTACGTGCTTAAATCCTTACTTTTCTTAATGCAGCTGCGTAATCGTTTTCGCCATATTGTGCCAAACCATCCAATAGCTTCTTCTCAATAAAATGATCCGTTCTAAACTTTGCAGCAGCGGCGGCTGAATCTCGATTTTTCCACCACATTTTTCGTATTTTAGCCAACCAATCTCTATCACCTTCACGTGGCTTTAGTATGAGCTCGGCTGCCTGTTAAAATATGAATTTTTCATTTGTACTTTGTACCTTTAAAATAAATTAATTATTAATTAATTTCTCCTCTCCTACCGTTTTATAATCTGCCTTTAAAAGTGCCACACCCACCACATATGTGGGTATTTCAGAATGCATTCCAAATCTTTGTAAACCGAAATAATTGATAAAACCCTTTTCACGTAGCTGCTCTAGAGCCTCCTCTATATCTTGATCAACTCCATTAACTTGGCGTAGCGTAATTCTAAATCGATTTCCTTTCAATTCTCCCAACTTAAGCACATTATTACTAAATGTAAAATTTCCAACTTTTATTTGTGGAAAGTGTATAGCCTTTATAATAGCTGAGGGCTCCTTTCGTCTTATGGAAAACTTTTGTGTTGTTTTTCCACGTTTATCTTTTGTGCCACAATAATTCACTTTCGATGCATGCAATCTGCAATATTTTCATGTAATAACTATGTTAATGTTGTCGTTATAATTTTTAATCTACTTTTTTTACCTCAAACCGTCCGCTATTCTAAATGCTGCATCACTTGTCTGCATATTTTCCTTATAAAGTAAAAAGTGAACGTATTCTCCGGGGAAAGTCCATTTCTTGCGATACTCACCTTAAACAAAAAACAATAAACTTTTTAAGAATAGACATATAATTAATTTTACTAAGTATTTTGTTAATCTAGGCTGTAAGGTTTATATATCATGCATAGACTGAAGTAAACGCTTTTTTTGGAGCCGCTTTTCAACGTTTGAGCTTTTAGCGTTCTCACACATAGCGTAATATGTATTCTTATCAGGGATTGCAAATAATCGTTAAAAAAAATCATACTGAAGACGAAACGCTAAACGCAAAAGAAGTACACAGATGTAATCACCGTAACGCAGACTACCTCTAGGTGCATTAACTTTTATTTTTTCGATTTTTATAAAAAAAATTGATTTTAATCGTTATTTTCTGAGTTTTATTTTTCCCTCAGCAAATAAAAGTTATTTTTTGATTTTTATATTTCGCTCAGAAAATAAAAGTTATTTTTTGAGTTTTATTTTTCCCTCAGAAAATAAAAGTTTTTTTGTGAGTTTTATTTTTCGATCAGAAAATAAAAGTTATTTTTTGAGTTTTATTTTTCCCTCAGAAAATAAAAGTTATTTTTTGAGTTTTATTTTTCGATCAGAATATAAAAGTTATTTTTTGAGTTTTATTTTTCCTTCAGAAAATAAAAGTTATTTTTTGAGTTTTATTTTTCGATCAGAAAATAAAAGTTATTTTTTGAGTTTTATTTTTCCCTCAGAAAATAAAAGTTTTTTGTGGGTTTTATTTTTCGATCAGAAAATAAAAGTTATTTTTTGAGTTTTATTTTTCCCTCAGAAAATAAAAGTTATTTTTTGAGTTTTATTTTTCGATCAGAATATAAAAGTTATTTTTTGAGTTTTATTTTTCCTTCAGAAAATAAAAGTTATTTTTTGAGTTTTATTTTTCGATCAGAAAATAAAAGTTATTTTTTGAGTTTTATTTTTTGCTCAGATAATAAAAGTTATTTTTTGAGTTTTATTTTTTTGCTCAGATAATAAAAGTTTATTTATAAATTTTACGTATTTATATGACGCGAGCACATATATACTATTGAAAATGTAATTTTATGTATGTATGTGATTAGGTACATAAATATGTATCATTTAGAAACTCTGTAGAAGAACAGAAATAAAGTTGTTGTATGTGAAGCATTTACTTAAATCTAATAACTTTAAACGGGCAATTCTTGTATATATATATATATATATATATATATATATATATATACAAGAATTGCTCGTTTACTCGTTTAAAGTTATTAGATTTAAGTAAATGCTTCACATACAACAACTTTATTTCTGTCCTACAGAGTTTCTAAATGCTACATATTTATGTACCTACTGACATACATACATAAAATTACATTTTTAATAGTATATATGAGCTCGCGTCACATAAATACGTAAAATTTATAAATAAACTTTTATTATCTGAGCAAAAAAATAAAACTCAAAAAATAACTTTTATTATCTGAGCAAAAAAATAAAACTCATAAAATAACTTTTATTTTCTGATCGAAAAATAAAACTCAAAAAATAACGTATTTTCTGAGGGAAAATAAAACTCAAAAAATAACTTTTATACTCTGATCGAAAAATAAAACTCAAAAAAAACTTTTATTTTCTGAGGGAAAAATAAAACTCAAAAAATAACTTATATTCTGATCGAAAAATAAACTCAGAAAAAAACTTATTTTCTGAGGGAAAAATAAAACTCAAAAAAAAACTTTTATTTTCTGATCGAAAAATAAAACTCAAGAAAAAACTTTTATTTTCTGATCAAAAAATAAAACTCAAGAAAAAACTTTTATTTTCTGAGCAAAAAATAAAACTCAGAAAATAATCGTTAAAATTCAACTTTTTGGATATCACTTATAACCGTTACGGTCCCTGATTCTTATACATCCTCAACTACCATATATACTATTCTTAATAAGCACGAAACATTGAGTTCAGCGCCAAATCTGTTTATACACTGCTGTACAAAACTAATTAAGTCGGTTTACCTGGGTTGCCTTTGGGCTTCGCAATTCTAACATATCGATCAGCCACCTGATCATTCAGATTAACTGTGGTACTAATGACCCTATGACCATACAAATGCTTCAGCAGATTATGTATTTGTGTGCGTTTTTCCTTGTCTAATGTAGCGACATTTATATCGATGACATCACCTCCTCCTGGAGCTCTTGCCGGCGTGTTCGCTAATGCATCAATTCTTTCCCAACAATCAGCAGTTATAATATCGTCGAACTGCTTTTTTGCATTAGCCAGCTCTTCGGCATCCAAAACTATACAAAATTATATAAATTTTATAATCCATATAAATATATACATACGTATTTATATTAAATTTTTTTTACAATATTTACTTTCTTCTGGTGGCTGCGGCACATCCATATCATTGAGATGCAAAACCTTTCCATCCATATCAATTTCGTTAACTTGAAAATCAGAGTAACGTGATTTAAGGACTGCAGTGAATACAGGCTTTTTGTTCACATATTCAGTTATACCAACTTGTATCTCGCTTAAGCATAATTGCGATTTGTCATACCTGCATGCAAATATTTTTGGGTCGGCTTTCCAATAATGCCGCACGCCCCCAAAAAAATGACTTTTACTGGATGGTAGGGGAGGGGAAGTAGGTTCTGAATTTGTTAAATTTGGGCGCCGGACGTACCTGGTTTTCCCGGAATTTGTTAAAGTTGTTAAATTTTTACCTATTTTTACACACACACACACAACTGACATAGGTACAAGGTAAGTATTTGTACAATTTTGCGAGTTGAAATGGCCGCAAAAGTACTGTTGACCGGGCCATAGATATTACGCTGAAGGGTGTACTACGCAGAAGGACATCACCGTGGCGGTAGCCACGGTTAGGTTGTATATCCGGACTTTGGTGGCGTAGCCCAGGGTTATTTTAAATAAGCGCGGCCGAAGGCCGCCAACGCAGAAAAGTGTTCTGCGCAAAAGCACTGTGTTTTTTCTTTATCTATCGAATTTATATGGAGTTACTAAACTTTAACCATAAATTCCTCGAAAACGAGGTACGTCCGGCGCCTAAATTTTACGGATTCAGAACACCCTTCCCCTCCCCTAACCCACGGTACAAATCGTTTTTTTGGGGGCGTGCGGCATTATTGGAAAATTTCCCCATATTTTTTTATAAACAACCACTATATAAGGCGCATTTCTGTCGTACCCAAGCATGAAAAGAATACTCGCTTATGCATCAAATTACCTTCAAAGCAACAACACCAACTCGACTATTTTAAAAATATTCGAGTTGGTGTTGTTGCTTTGAAGGTAATTTTATGAATAAGCGAGTATTCTTTTCATGCTTGGGTACGACAGAAATGCGCCTATAGTTAAAATTCTGATTGTGGGTGGACCATGTGCTACTTACCTAGGCTTTGGCTGCACACCATAATACTTCTTTGGAAACCGAGATCTTTGCATATTATTTTGGGCATTATTGTATCTTTTAGCCTTTGAAGGACGTTGATTTTTTCTACCTCTTCTATTTTTTCCTCGCTTTGATGGCATATCGTAATTAAATTATTTAATGCAAATTCGGTGGATGGAAATAAATGAATGTATCCGGCTTAGGGACACGAATTTCGATACGATACGATACCAAATCGATATTTTTTGCATTTGATACCGATACTTTTTACTCGATTCTTTTGCAACGATATTTTTTGGTATCGAGTACTTCAACCACGGTATCGAACAAATGAGTACATTCAGTGATGGAAAATTAAAATTGTGTCATATTTGTCTAAAAAATTGTGCAATGCAAAATAGTGCCGAAAATCGGTCGAGTGTGCAGAAGTGACAAGCTGCTTCCTAAAGGGCCGAAAAATGCAAAATGAAAAATAGGTCTGATCAACGTGCTGAAATAATTGCAGGCTTGGGCTACTTCGTAAGGTTTTTTATATGAAGGTATATGCAGTTACCCAAATCTGTTTATTGATTTTCACATTTAACGAGGCGCACTCTTGCCACCGAAACTTGCTTACAATTTGCAATTACCATGCGATAGAAATAATGATAACTGGAGATATAAGATTATATATTTTTCATTTTCATACGATAATTTGACGTTTGCAAATAAAAAATCGTCATATCAGCGAAGGAATCGTCAATATCTTTTTTATACTCAGCTGTACTAGTACACAGAGTATTATAGTTTTAATCACATAACGGTGGATTGTAACAGAATGAAATAATCGAGATAGATATAGACTTATATATATCAAAATGATCAGGGTGAAAAGAGAAATCGATTGAGCCATGTCCGTCCGTCCGTCCGTCTGTCCGTCCGTCTGTCCGTCCGTCTGTAAACACTCTAACTCGCGCAAAAATTGAGATATTTTGATGAAATTTGAAATGCAAGTTGGTATCGAGACTGGGACGGTTGGTATTGAAAATAGGCGAAATCGGACCATGACCACGCCCACTTTTCCTATATAGAAAAAATCGGAAATTTGGTATCTCAGTCACTAATATAGCTGGAGCGATGAAATTTTACTCACGTGTTGAGCTCAGGCCCATATGAAGAAATTTGATGAAGTTTTGGAAAATGGGCGGTGCCACGCCCACTTATTAAGGGGAAAACATTGACAGTTTTATGAGTCATAACTCAGAAACCGTTGAAGATATATCGATGAAATTTGGTGTGCGTAATATACTTACTTAGGCAAATGTTTGGACTAAAAATTGCCAAAATCGGTTTACGACCACGCCCACTTTTATATATGGGTGTTATAAAGTGGCCCAATAAAAAAATTTTAAGCTATATCTCTGTCAAATATAAAGATATATCACAGAAATTTTATGGCAGGAGTCCACCTATGGACATAAAACGAAAAACACAAACATTTTGGAAAATTGGCGTGGCACCGCCTCTTTTTAGAAGCAGGAATATACTAGATTTCTGAGCCCATAACTCGACAAATAATTGATATATAATGACGAACCTTGGTGCGTACACTTTTGTTACTTGTGGTAATATATGTACAAAATTTTAGCGAAATCGGTTGACGACCACGCCCACTTTTATAAATGGGTATTATAAAGTGGCCTAATAAAAACATTTTAAGCGATATCTTTGTCAAATATAAAGGTCATTCATTGAAATTTTATGGCAGGAGTCCAACTATGGACATAAAACGAAAAACATAAAAATTTTGGAAAATGGGCGTGGCACCGCCTCTTTTTAGACAAAGGAATATACGAGATTTCTTAGCCTATAACTCGACAAATAATTGAGATATTATGACGAAACTTGGTTTATACACTTTTATAACTTGTGTTAATAGACATGCAAAAATTTATTCAAATCGGTTTATGACCACGCCCACTTTTTATCAAAGATATTTCTGGAATACCCTTTGGGAATTTGTAACGTGACATCTTTGAACTAGAAATCATAAAGGAATGAAATTTGGGCAAAGAATAATATTCATATGCTTAGTGGGATGACTGATAAAAATGTTGAAAATAGGCGTGGTTACGCCCACTTTATGCAGCACTCGCTTTATATAAATCACACCGTATTTCCATCAAACGCTAATAAACAATGAAGGCATACAGCTGAGTTCGATTCTAATGTTCGATTCCACTCGAACTTAGGCTTCATTACTTGTTCTTTCTCATTTTACTAAAAACACGTAAACAAAAAAGGGTCCGTTTTCCATTAATGACCCTATGACACTACGTTTTTTTCCTGGTATTCTACAAGGTTTTTTGTGTGAAAGAGGTGGTCAAATACAGTTTTGTGTTAGTGAAAGGGAGTAAGCTATGTTGGAAAAAACCAACGAAATACCATAAAATATATGGAAATACAAATTTTAAATTTGCCTCTTGTAAGCTTCTGCTTTGGCCGTAAGGGGAAAGAAGTCCGGAAGAAAAATCATACTGCGCAATGGCTTCTCTTTATAACATGGAATGCACTTCTGACACTCAATCTCAATGAAAATGAATTGTTAATGTTATTTAAGATGTTTATTTTTTAAAATACTAAATATTTTGCAAATATCTTTTTACAACTGTGATTGCATTAAATACACCTGTTGTTTTGTAAAAGCTGTTGGTTTGTAAAAAATGTTTTCAAGAACTTAATAAACTTGTATAATTTTTTTAATCAGCTTGAACTATTCTTATGAGTTAGAAAAGGATTTACGTCAAAATCAAAACTTTGGAACCAGCCATGGCATACTATGACATGGAATTAGCACTAATGGCGTTTTCGATTCTGGCAAAAATGTCGCACTTATTCTGCATTTTTATCGGGCTGTCAAATTTGTTTTTTCTATTCCACATAGATTCCACACATTTTTTCAGGGTTGCTTGTTCTATTGACAAAAATGTCACCCTCTTCCCGACCACAGGGCAGCATTTTCTGCCCTTAATATGACCAAGGGGTCTTAGGGCTCAGGGCGCATGTTGATAATGTTGCCTTGTAATAATGCAGCATTCTGGTTCAGAATCGAAAACGCTATAATACAGCGATATGCGTATGCCTCAGGGTGCAGTTTTATTGCGTTTTTGGTAACTTTCTAGAAGACGGTGCAACTTTAAACCGTTTTAATAAATATCTTTAAAATGTAGAATATTTTATTTCCGCGTTCGAATTCATAATCTAGAGGCCAGAACGCGTCGATTGATACCTCTTTTAACTATTTTAGAGGAAATTTTAAGGTTGCACCTTCTAAAAAATTACCGCTTTCGATACCGATACTTTGAGTATCGAGTAGTTTAGTTTCGATATTATCGGGTTCGCGATTCTTTTTAACCGATATTTTAAATGAGTACCAGATCGATGCTTTTGATTCGATATCGTGTCCCTAATCCGGCTTTTACTTGTTCTAGTGGTGACAGGGCTGCTATGCTAGTGTAATCGATACTATCCGATTTTGTATTTTTATCCCAATATCGTTGTGCTAACAAAATTAACGAGTAACATAAACAATTTATCAGAGCGAGAGGGAAAAGAAAATTCAGGCAAAGAAATTAAATCTACATTGATTTAAATTAATTTGATGCACGCGAGATGGCAAAGAAATAATTGTGAGATCTTTATCGCTGCTTTCTTTAGACCACACAATCGGTTTACTACAATAATCGATAACTTCTTTAATACCATGTCGCCACATAACGTGTTTCGCTCTTTTTTTCTGCATTTTCTCTCTCAATCTTGTTTCGACACGGAAACCAGTGCCGAAACTCGCCAATTTCTATACAAATTTTTGAGAGATAGTGAAGATTGAAACACTGTTTCATTCTGAATCATCTTGCCAACCTCGATGATATCGATGTCTTCTCTAATTTTGTATCGAAAATCTATCGAAATCTCACACAGACCAAAACAAAGACGCAAAAATAAGGAAACATACAAACATCTAAAAAGAACAAGAAAGAGAAATGTCAAACTGAATCACGGTTAGCCACGTGGAGACGGGTTATTGAGCGAGATGTTTTGCGACATGTTTCTCTGGTGAATCAAGTTATGTGGAGACGGGCTTTAAAGACTTTTTCGGATGCGGCAACCCTGTTCGAAAAAAATATCTCGCCAGCGTTGCCGATTTTTTTTTAGGAAAAATCATTTTTTAAATAAAAAATCTTGTCAGCGAAAAAAATCGTCAATGGGTCGTATTAATAAAAGCCAAGTATTTGCTTTTGCTTAAGATTTCAGAGCTTTTACTCAAATTTTGTATTTTGGTTCATACAAATTACTGTCAAATTTTCGAAATATTGAGTAAAAGCATTTGCTTAGTTTTTATTAATACGACCGAATATCTTGTTTATTTCTCATCTTTAAAACATTATAAACAAAAAAGGGTCGGCTTTCCATTAAGGAAGTACGCCCCGAGAGAAATAACTTTTTCGGACCTCTCACAGATTTCGAAACTGAAATCACAACTTGCCGAAAGAGAATTTTGTCAGCTGAGTGTTATTCTTTTAAAGCGCGACCGAAGGCATACAACGCAAAAAGTTTTTCTACACACATACATATATGCATACGTGCGTTTTTATACGTTCGCAGTTTTGGTGTTTTGTTTAGCAAATTTTACAACTTTAATAACAAATATCCCGTGAATTATAATTCTCCGGCAAGTTTTGATTTTAGTTACAAGTCCTGTGAGAGCCCATATACCCCTCTGAAAAAAGTAATTTTTTTCGGGGCGTGCTGACTTAATGGAACCTTTTCTCAAACAATTTTAAAGAGGTAAGAGTTGATACAAATTCGTATATAAATGAAATCATATTTGGAAAAAAAGCTTGCTTATTAATATAAAAAATTGCATTCATTGTTCATTAATACTAATTGCCTTGAAAAATGATTTCTAAAAGGATTTATTTGATGACGATAGCCATTTAATTATTGTAGCCATTTAATATATAAAAAAATCGTCATTTGTTAGGATAAATCGTCAAATCGGCATTGCTTAAAAAGAGGGTCAAAATGTCGATAAAATCGTCAATTAGGCAACGCTGCACTCAGCTGTGTTTTGTTTCTACTACACTTGTTTTGTTTAGTCGCCAATTGTTATCTTTGGCCAATTGCTGGAAAAATACAATTTGGACGGATATTAAAATGGTCTATATACACTTTCCATCGAATTTAACTGAAGAGGAACATATGCTCCAAGCCAAATATCAAAAGCTAAAGAAAAAGGTAAACAAAAATATCTGTATTAGTATATGGATTGCTTTTAGCTTACGCTATCCGCAACGATTTCCAGAAAAAAGCCCTACAAGCCTTGAAAGCTCCAAAACCCGAGCCGGAGAAGCCACTAACCATGAAACGTCCAACGGATGCACGTGATGCTCGAGAAGTTGCGCGCAAATTAATCAAAAGTGGCGCTATACCAGCGATACAAAAACAACAAACAAAACAAGATCAAACTTCTTTTAAGCGCCCCAAAGGCCAGGAGCGTGCCAAACGTCCGCCAGAAGCAAGCGTTGCCGCTTACCAGCCATTTTCGTCGACACAAAACGATGTGGCACAAGAGACAATTATTAGCGAGATTATCAAAGAAGAGCCGCGTATACAAAATTTGTATCAGCACTTTGCCACTGAACGCGATCGTGAGGAGCGCGGTTTGAATGACAAAAACTCAGCGGACTCGTCACAGCCGGAAAAGCCGCGCGCTGGAAACACAATTTTTGTTTCCGGCAATAAGGTAACGGAGGAATTCCTTAAGAAAACATTCAACGATTACGGTACCATTGTTAATGTGTCAATGGAAATTGAAAAAAGGTGTGTGGAATAGTAATTTAATTTAAATTGATTATTCTTTTTGTTAAGTAATATAATGATTCCATTATTATAGTCGTGGATTTGTGTCATTTGCTAAGCCAGAATCGGCTGATCGTGCTATTGCCGAGATGCATGGAAAGAGCGTTAACGGCATTAATTTACAAGTTCAATTGGCTCGACGTCAACCACAAATTGAGCCAATTAATGATGCTACATCATCAGCTGCTTGGTCGTCAATAGGTGAGTTTGAGTTTTTATCTCACATGGAATACAGTAAAAAAATTAATCCAAAAAAAAAAATAATATATACTTAATGTAAAAATATAAGCTATGCACATCTAATTGACTAAACATATGTATGTATGCCTTTCCTGTTAAAATAAACTAATCTATTAAATTTTCTTCTTTTTCAGCGGCGAGCAAATCACAAAAGGGCAGCCATAAAGACCGTCGCGAAATGGTTCAATATAATGAAGACTTTCTATTATAAAGCAACATGGATTAAGCTGTTTATTATACATACCTAAATAGTCATACATTTAAGAGCATAAATACATTTTTCCAGTATAAACCTAAATAGTTTTATTTGGAATAATACTTACATTGGGGCAAGCATTTGCTTTTGATTAAGATTTCAGACCTTTTACTCAAATTTTGAAATTTGGTTCATACAAATTTAGGTCAGATTTCTGAAATTTTGAGTAAAAGCATTTGCTTGGATTTTATTAATATTAATAAAAATTTAAATGCATTGCATATTTTTAGGCTTAACTTTGAAGCGCTTACGTTTATTCATAATGAGATTCTAATGAGAATTGGCAAATGCTTCCTTTTCTAATCGGTTTCCAATTGAATTCTAGTCTAATTTTCTACCTTCGCTTTCGATTAGATAATAGTTAGAGCAGGGTTGCGTGATTTTGATTTGACTGAATCACTAATCAAAAATATTTTCTGATTCTTGATTTAAAATATTTTCAAATCAAAGATAAATTTTATTTGTGATTCGTTTCACAAAAGAATCAGAAATACCCTTTGATTCGTGATTCAAACTATTTTCAAATCAAAGATAAAATTGATTTGTGATTCATTTCTCAAAAGAATCAAAATTTTTTTTTGATTCTTGATTCAAGCTTGATTTCGAATCAAGATTCTTAATAAATTTTTGATTCGAATACAATTTTTTATTCGAATAAAATTTTTGATTCGAATCAAAAGATTATTTTGAATCAAAACTTTATTTCAAATAAGTGGCTATGCACATACATACATACGTATGTATGTATGTACGTACGGCGTAGCACAAACGTAAATACGACAATCAGAAATATGTATATATGTATGTACATACATACATACACATGTACACATTTGGCGTCAGCATACAATTTGGCTGTTGCACTTTTGGTGCATTTTATACATTTTTGTGTTTTAAATTACCGAGAATGTACTTGAATATTCTGATATGCTACAGTATTTTTTATTCTAAATAAATTTTTAATTCGAATAAAATTATTGATTCGAATCAAATTTTTGATTCGAATCAAAGATATTTTTTGAATCAAGAATCAAAAAAGATTTTTGATTCTTTTGAGAAATGAATCACAAATCAAATTTATCTTTGATTTGAAAATGGTTTGAATCACGAATCAAAGGGTATTTTTGATTCTTTTGAGAAATGAATCACAAATAAAATTTATCTTTGATTTGAAAATGGTTTGAATCACGAATCAAAGGGTATTTTTGATTCTTTTGAGAAATGAATCACAAATAAAAATTATCTTTGATTTGAAAATAGTTTGAATCACGAATCGAGTTGATTCTTTATTTGAAAGTTGATTTGAAATCAAAATTGATTCGAATCACGCAACGCTGAGTTAGAGAGTTGCACTAGTTATCTAATGCAGTCTCCATAAATTTTCTTTTGTGGAGATTTGCTGGGATTAGCTACAACAACGTTAGAGTTTTCATAAATTTGGTTATGTTACGCATATGTGTGTCTCTACTCAGGCTGCACCACACAGAACAACAACAACAACAACTAAGCTTTTGTGATAAAATGATACAGCTTTGCAGTTTGTTTTTAACATTATTTTATTGAAAACTTTACATCTTCATAATTTTTTTTTTATGAATTTCAAATATAAATTCTTTTAAACAATAATTAAGTATGCATATGCACTTTAACTTAAGAAAAAAAAAAATGGGTGATTCAATAAAGAAATAAAATACATAATTGAATGCAAAAAAAAATAAATATGTATTCGAATAGCTGATAAAATATTTTTAATGACTAGTAAGTAATTATTCAAGAAACTAAAAACAACAATGCAATTTTAATAATAATTTTTTTTATATGTACATACATATGTGCATGTAGTGTGAAAACTTCATTGAAAAAATATTCTTCTGTTAATTGTTGCAAATATACTTGTTTATTTTGTATGTACATTTGCATGCATTTATGCACATTTATGAATGTTTGTATGTACATATGTACATACATTTTTAAGTAACATTTTTATCTTTGTTAGTTTTAGTAGAAATCGCCATACAGGCTTTATAAAATTGTTCGTCGAGATTTTAGCGCTTTCGTTTTCATACAAGTTTTTCTTTTTTTTATATAGAAAGAAAGTTTTAATATTCATACATAAACACATGCAAATTTTTTTGTATGTATGAATGCATGTAAACATTTAGTTTGTATGTAAACATTTAATTTGTGCCATTCCTTGCAAAATCATATTTGAGATTTGCTTAACTTCTCTACACAAAATATTCATTATTCATACATATTACTTTCAGGCTACGGCAGGTACTTGATATCTGACTGATGTTTTGTAAGCACTTTTCCATCTACCTACTCGTTTATATAAAATGACCACAGATGCAGTTATCAAGTTAGCACGCCCTCGCTGTATGTACTTGTATATACGAGTATGTACATACCTCATTCAAGAAACTTTTTGGGCAGAGGCAGCTATTCTCTCTATGTACATATGTATGTATGTATATTTATGCATACACCGTTCAAAATTCTATGTGGGTCGTGGTCCATGTCCATTTCCTGGCAGATTGAAAAAGTCCCAATGATGTGTATGCACATTTTTGCCCGACAACAAATAAACGATCAATGTAAATGAAACGAGTATAAAGAGCGCCACAATTGTAGGAATTTGTCGTATTTGTGCCTCCATATTTTTGTCCGGTTCGCCATCAGCGCCGCGTATTGCAGCCGTCAAACGATTAATCATATTCACAATCGATAAACTGCAAGCTGATATAAATTGTTGACCAGCTTTAGCCACGGTCTGCGGTTGATGCTCTGCAGCAGCCGGTGGACGTGTACTGCTACGTGAACGTCTGCTGCGCGAGGAGTGCGAACGCGTTTCTTCCTCTGCCACGGCTGCCTCATCGTCATCACCACCATCGCCACTTAGGTCACATTCTGAGCAAGAAGACTCGCAATGGCGATGACGACGATGATGATGATGGGAGTGATGATGATGGCGATGTTGATGTTGATGCTGATGCAAGCGGCGTCTCGTGAGTGTTGCTGTATTGCCTCCCTCCACAACACCACCACTGCTGCTGGCGGCATATGGCTGTTGTTGTTCGTCACCGTGTGGCAAATTGTAAAATCCCATTGACGGCGGTGGCGGCGGCATTGATTGTAGATACTCGGTTGTGATGGTGTATACTGGCGGTGGAACACTGTTAGTTGCTGGATAGGCTGTCACCGGATCGGTTTGCGTCTCTTCGTCGTAGTTGCGTAGTTGTTGTAGTGCGATTTCATCGGCAGCAGAATCCACAGCGCGCTTGGCAGCATCCAAGTCGCGTTGTCGTGGTGGCTTTGGTGGTGGCACTGCTACCACTTCTTGCACTGCTGTTGGCTCTTCGCCCAATAAGCCCTCGCGACTAGCTTGCAAACTGGTTTGCGTTTCCGCTGCTGCGAGCAGCTGACCGCGTTCAGTGGTGGTGCGTACACGCTCCACAATATCCTCAATGAAACCCTCCGGCAAGGCGATGTTCTGCACAATCAAATTTCCCGATTTACATTCCAACTCATCGGCGGATATTTGGCGGCCATGCAGTTGCGAAACCATTATTTGACCAGCTTGCAGCGCATGCACGCGCAAACGTTCCACTTCCAGATCGACTAAATGCGTGGGCAGTTGCGGCGACATCTGCGTCTGCGTCTGTGGTGGTTGTAGTTGTCTTTCTGGCAGCGGTGTCAGCTCCTTCGTTGTATGCTCTGCTAAGCTGAGCGATGGCGGCGGCAGTACATCAGCCGCTGTCGTTGACTTGCGACGTGGTGGCGGTAAAGGTGGTTCTTCGGGCACTTTGGCTTCCTCAAGACTTTCCTTATGCTCCGACGATAAGCGCGAACGCTGCCAGTCGAGTTTCTCTTCGCGTTCTTGTTCTCTTTCATCTTCGGAGTACTTCCCGATTTCACTCAATTTTTCTCTGCTCTCACTCAAATTTTCTGCACGATCATCTTCAGAGAGCGCATACATGTTTGCGATCTCTTCCGATTCCGTTTGGTATGCCACTGTGTCTTCTCGCTCTTCTGCTTCATCTGCCGTTTCTTCCGCCTTCACGGACGTCGCTTCCTCACTTGTATATTCGCTGTACTTGCCATCTAGTACATCTTCATCTGAATGTTTCTCATCGAACTCGTACTCACTCATTTCCGCTACATCACTTTTCCCCACTCTCTCCTCTTCATAGTTTCGCTTCGCTTGTTGTGCGCGCAGCTCATCGAGCGCCGCATCCAGTTCATCAGAGCTTGGTCCCATTGAGTAGTCGCTGACTGTTGCTCGTTTTGACTGTGTTTCTTCTTCGACTTCGTCCTCATCATGCGATGTGGCAGCTTCTACATCTGACTTACTATACTGTGAACTATCCGTTAGCAGACCTTCCCGGCGCAAAGCCTCTTCTTCCAACTCCAAGTCGTCAATTGGTCGCACAATCAGCGATGCCTCTAGCATATTTTCACTTTGCTGTTGTTGTTGCTGTTGCTGGCTCGGTATGGGCGTCGATACGCGTCGTTCGATAACTACAGCCGAGGACGGTGTTTGTGGACGACTTTGTGTTTTCGAGCCTGCCTGCGATGAGGCCTTTGAGCGTTCCGACATGCTGCGCTGATTCGCATCGCGGAAACGCTGCAAACCACGCGCCAATTGCTCCTCCTCGGTTAGTGGCGGTGTGGCTTCTTCGGCGTTTTTCACACGCAACTCTTCCTCTTTCAACAGCTCATCGAGCGTCTTACGTAAATTATTTATACGCGGTTCGATGATTTTCATATCATCCGTGATTTCGAATTCTTCGCATTCGAAATCGTCGGGCAACGGATCGGTCTGTGTTGATACCTCCACTTCGGGCAAACGCATTGCACCCTCCTCGTCTAGATCAACATCTGTGGGCTCATAGCTATCCGCAGTGGATGAGCTGGCGATGCGTTCGTCGCCGGTGTCACGTTCGCGTTCCTGTTCCGTTTGTAACGAAACGAAGGCACTCGCCGAGCTTCGGCTATCGACGCGTTGGCGCTTCTCACGCGGTGGACGTGGCGGCGCTGGTAGCGGACGGAATTTCATTTTGTTAACAATTTCGCCGGATTGCAGATTTCGTGGCGATTCAGGACGTTCCGGTTGTAGGGCGCCTGGCTCCTCATAATCATCCTCCTCCAGTCTAGGGGTGGAAAAAAACGTTGTTGTTTGGTTGGGTTTTATTGAATTGTGAATGTTTAAGTTTTGAAGAAGGTAAAGAAACGAAACAAAAACAAGCATAACAGCGTCGGCAACAAAAAAGGGCGGGCAAGATTTGAAACGCGCAGGAAATGTGGCGCGAAAACTGAAAATATGTATGTATGTAGCTGTTAAACGAACACCAAATGAAAGTAAACAACAACAAACAAAACCGAGTAAATGCAAATGTTTTAATGTATTTTTGTTTTTATTTTTGTAAAGGCTTTTGTTTTATTTAATCGTTATTTTATGTATGTGTGTATGTATTTTAGAGTATGTGTTAGTATGTTGTGTGTATTAGGTTTGGGTCGGATTTTGACTTTTCTCACTATTCGAATAGCTCGAGTACACTTGTTTTAGCAGAACTTCGAATAGCATCACTCTAACTATCAGAGCTATGAAGGCTCTGCGATCTGTAACGGCATCATCAAGCCTGGTCGGGCAGTGTAGGGAGTGGATCGGTCATGGGCTTAGCAAGTCGAAATAGCGTGCCTGGGTGCCGGGGCAACGCGACATTCAGAGAAACGAAATGGCTGATGAGTTAGCACGGTACCCCAGCGGGTTAGGGGGCTTAGAATATATCAGTGGTAAAGAATGTCTGTCGTAAGAGGCGAATAAAAGCCACTGGCCTATAAGGTTGATAATGGCAAAAAAATCGTTCGCACGACAGTCGGACAATCGGTCAGAAGGGACTAGTACCCGAGCGTACCGGATTTATCTGGCAAAGGACTGTAACTTCCCCTACACTCTCCAAAGCCTTCGGGGAGTGTCTTGGTGACTACAGCAACAACAACAAAGTTAGCCCAGCAAGGCTCGGCTCTTGATGTCGCAGAGGCGGATGAGGTTCTTGCGCTCATGTGTTTCGTCAAGGGCCAAATCTGCCGACACAGGTGGCTAAAACAAGGTGGCAATGGGGTTTGCAGGGGGAAGCAGGGTCTGCAAAAGTCTGTGGCCCTCATACAATGAAATGCGATCCTCATCCATTCGATCTAAGGATGGAAAGGAGTGTTATATACCGCTTAACTGCGGTGTTTACAGGACATTGGGGCTATCAGTACTCATGCGGCCCGGCTGGATATAGACCATAACGTTCTATGCCGCAGCTGCAATCTTCCTGGAGCGCAGAAGACGGTGCAGCACCTGCCATGTGAGTAGGGTTGCCAGACGTACTGATTTGATCAGTACAATACTGATTTTTCGTGCCCCGTACTGATGGTTTTGAAAACCTTAAGAAATACTGATTTTTTTGATTTTGTACTGATTTGTACTGATTTTTAGCCGACACTAAAAAAATTAATTTTTATTACCATGCGACAATACTCGACGAGAACGTGTAATTGTTGTTGTGCACTCCGACGAGTGAGAGAATTTTCGGACTCTCACATCGATCAAATTTGCTGGGTGAAAAAAGCAAAAATGTGTCCGAATTTCATCGGTGTTTTGCTCGTAAGCATAACCACGGCATAATCATGAAACAATTAGGAAGGAGGAAGCAACGCGAACGTTAAATGTCATAGAAACATGACTGACAGTTAACGATACTGAAACAAAAACAAAATGCCAGTAATAAAGAAGATTTTCTCCGCATATATTGTTTTTTTTTTTGTTTGGAAGGCAATGTACTGATTTTTTCGGGAAAGGTATCTGGCAACCCTACATGTGAGTGTTCTTCGCACTACAAAGGCAGAATGAAACGACTTTGTTCGATGACAAACTCTCGGAAATCAAGGGTGTCAAGCCTGAGGGGCTTCTTAGATAACTAAACTTGACAGTATGGCTATAGGGCGAAGAACCTGCACTGCTTCTGAATTGATCTTCTTCAAGCTATTCTTCTGGGTTTTAGGCACAAGTCGTGTTTTAGCGAAATGGCGCTTCGATGCTAATTTTAGTCATTGGTACTCGCCACTCCAACCAACTAATACCATGTCTCCACATAACGTGTTTCGCTCTTTTTTTCTGCATTAGCTCTCTCAATCTTGGTTCGACACGGAAGCCAATACCGAAACTCGCTAATTTCCATAAAAATTTCTGAGAGCGAGTGAAGAATGAAACACTTGTTTCGTTCTCAATCCTCTTGCTAAACGCTTTGATATCGATACCTTCTCTAATTTTGTATCGAAAATCTATCGAAATCTTACACAGACCAAAGCAAAAACGCAAAAATAAGCAAACATACAAACATTTAGGAAGAACAAGAAAGAGAAATGTTAAACTGAATAACGATCAGCCACGTGGAGACGGGTTATTTAGCGAGATGTTTCTCTACATTTTTCGTTGGCGAAACAAGTTATGTGGAGCCGGGCTTTAACCAACCAACCAGCATTATCAAAATTGTAGTTATTGGATTTTCGAAGATCACGAGCTTCGAATATTGAAAACCGATAACCTTTGCCATTATTATATTTGTTGAAGACATGAGCGAGGAAGATCTCATCGACTTCGATTAATGCCATTTTTATTAATACGTGTATTTTTGCATTTTTTCCCCTTTCTATGGAATTAACCCTACGTACTTACCACGTTCTAAAATATACATACTTACCTATCCCTCCGACATAGTTACCAATTCTCCTGTAAATACCTACCTCTTCACTGGAATTGCCCATACTCACCTTCGCTCTATCATACTTACTCTTTCAATACTCTTATATACCTATGTACTTACCTTCTCTCCTTGGAATAGTCCCGCTATCCACTTACCTTTTGCTGTAGCTATTAAGAAAAAGCTGTAATTAGTTAGTTGAGTTATTGAACTTGATGTGAAAAAACGCGAAACGGATCTTTCTGTAAACGAAAAAATTACCTTGTGCAAAGAAAAAAAATAAGAATATAATCGAGTAAATAATTAAAAGAATCTGGTGTTGAAAATAAAAATTGTGAAATAAACTACATCAATGCATGTACACATATATATATAAACCTAAAGTCGTTTTCTTTTCAAATAAATAATAAAGAACAAGGGTGAAACAAAAAACATACACTCCAACATATAAAGTGGCACAAAAGTGTACATGGTCCTTCGAGCCGGATTATTGTATGCGCGCTTCTCAATACCTCAAACTTAAAGAAAATTAAGCTAAAACATAAATTATATTGTGAAATAAAATATAAATCATATTGTGGAAAAGAAAACTAAAAATAAAATTATACATTATATTGTGGAAAAAAGGAGAGGTGCTTTATTTAAAAGAAAACCGAAAGTGAAGAAAGAAAAGGGGGTGCACAAAAAAGGGTGTACAAAAAATCATAAAGTGTTTAACATATTCAAACTAAAGAAACTAAATATACATATACATAAAAATTATATTATATTGAAAATATATACATGGTCCTTCGAGCCAAAACTCTTCTCCAGCAACTATGGCTAGAAGGAACGGACTGGGATGAACACGTTAAACCTAGCTCCTTCCACAAATGGACCACTTTTCGCGAAAATCTCCCAGCGATTAGTGAAATTAAAATACCCCGATGGATTGATTTCTCTCCCAATAAATCTTTCCAAATGCACGGATTCTCGGATGCCTCTGAAAAAGCATTCTGCGCCTGCATATACATCAGAGTGCAGAATAGCGAAACCTCGTTCTCTTCTCACTTACTCGCTGCAAAAAGCAAAGTGGCTCCACTAAAAACAGTGAGCCTCCCACGACTCGAACTGTGCGGAGCAGTGCTTCTAACCAAACTGGTGAAACAAACGCGCTCCCACTTAAATCTGTCGTCACACGACTTAATACTCTGGTCAGATTCCTCAATCGTGCTCGCATGGCTAGAAAAGCCACCCCATACATGGAAGACATATGTCGCAAATCGAACAGCGCAAATCCTCGACAATGTCAGTAATGCCACATGGCGCCATGTACCCAGTGGAGATAATCCAGCTGATCTTGGCACACGCGGATGCAAACCACAAGAATTAGCTGAGTGCCCTCTTTGGTGGAAAGGCCCAGAATGGCTTTCCAAACCACCCACATTTTGGCCAAAAACAGAGCCACAAAACGCAACTCCACCCGAACTAAAACGCACCCAAACGTTTCACATGGTGGAAACCCCAGATATGCTCGAACGCTTCTCCTCATTTTCTCGAGCGTTACGAGTTGTTGCCTACATGTATCGTTTCATTAATAAAACGAGAAAACTCATAATTCCCCAAACGCTCACACTTACTCAAAGTGAAATAAATCACGCAAAAAATCGTATCTTACTCCAAACTCAAATGAAATATTACTCAGATACGATCGCAGATATACAATCCCGTATACCCACACACAAAAAGAGTCCTCTATTAACTCTTAACCCCATGCTCGATAAAACAGGCATCATGCGAGTAAATGGTAGACTCGCACACTCGGCTCTTAGCTACAATGAGCGTCACCCAATTATAATCCCAGAAAATTCGAGATTTTGCAGATTACTCTTAGAGTTTACGCACTCTACCCTCCTACATGCAGAAAAACAACTAATGATACGCATGATACAGCAAGAGTACTATATCCCCCGCCTCAAGCAAAAAGTGAAGAAGTGCATCTTTCACTGCAAGACCTGCACACTCTATAAGCAGCAGTCCAGATCCCAAATAATGGCTGCGCTGCCCCCCGAAAGGTCTACGTACTCCTTGCCATTTCATACTACAGGAGTGGACTTTGCTGGACCATTTCAAGTCAAAATCTCGACCCAACGAAAAGCATCTTACGCCAAAGCATACGTTTGCGTATTTGTATGCTTCTCCACTAAAGCAGTCCACCTCGAAGTCTGCTCAGATCTCACTACAGCAGCCTTCAAAGCAGCGTTCTCCCGCTTTGTCAGTCGTCGTGGACTCCCCCACAAAGTTATGTCGGACAACGGAAAAACGTTCGTTGGTGCCAGCCGACTCTTCCAAAAGGAATTTGCCAAATTTCTCCAGGAAGCTGCTGCTGACATAGCCGACAAATATTCAACTCATGGCATGTCCTGGCAATTCATCCCACCATACGCCCCTCATATGGGAGGATTATGGGAAGCAGCAGTTAAAAGCTTTAAAACCCATTTCCTCAAAGTTGCCGGGAATCACAAGTTCACATTCGAGGAATTCTCTACACTTCTTACTCGAATCGAAGCGGTACTCAACTCTAGACCGCTCTCCCCAATGTCACAAGATCCTAATGATCTTCTCGTTTTGACACCAGGACATTTCCTGCGTGGCGCCCCACTGCTCTCACTCCCAGAACCAAACTCTGAAAACCTCTCTCTTGTCAACAAATGGCAAAAACTACAGGTATTACACCATCAATTCAGCACTCGATGGAAAAATGAATACCTCAGAGAGCTCCACAAACGAAATAAGTGGAAAACCCAGCAGCCAAACCTTAGCGAAGGCGACTTAGTGGTCATAAAGGATGACCTTCTCCCCCCAAATGAATGGCGACTCGGCCGCGTCATAAAACTTCACCCTGGCCAAGATGAACAAGTGCGAGTTGTCGACCTTCGCACTCAAAACGGTGTCTATACAAGACCCATCACGAAGCTCTGTTTGCTCCCTGCTGATAAATGATATCTCCACCCCACTCTCATATTAAGAGCCCAACACTCCAACTAACCTTCTACTCGTTACAGACCACGCTATGGAAGTTACGGCCAATGCCGACTATGCTGCCAGCAACACTCATTGCGTCTTTGTCGCGCTTTTATGGCTATGACGCCGAACGAACGCTACGAGTCCGCACGAGCGCATAACTATTGCCTAAATTGCCTCGCTACCTCACATGTGACGAATGCATGCAACTCTCCCGAGCGCTGCCACCGATGTGGGCTAGCACACCATACACTGATCCACTGCCAAAAACGGGCAAACTCAACCAATCGAAGGGTGATCCAGAAGCCCAAGCCTATGAGCGTGAATCGGCGTGAAATCGTGAAACGTGCCAAGAAGCAACAGAACAGCAACAACAATCAACGGCGAATGAAGAAGTTATTTACAAAGGCGGTGTCATCTTTAGAAGAACTTCAAGAGCTGCTGATCCCCTCATCCGCGCAGGCCGGCCGCCATGTTGAAGACATGAGCGAGGAAGATCTCATCGACTTCGATTAATGCCATTTTTATTAATACGTGTATTTTTGCATTTTTTCCCCTTTCTATGGAATTAACCCTACGTACTTACCACGTTCTAAAATATACATACTTACCTATCCCTCCGACATAGTTACCAATTCTCCTGTAAATACCTACCTCTTCACTGGAATTGCCCATACTCACCTTCGCTCTATCATACTTACTCTTTCAATACTCTTATATACCTATGTACTTACCTTCTCTCCTTGGAATAGTCCCGCTATCCACTTACCTTTTGCTGTAGCTATTAAGAAAAAGCTGTAATTAGTTAGTTGAGTTATTGAACTTGATGTGAAAAAACGCGAAACGGATCTTTCTGTAAACGAAAAAATTACCTTGTGCAAAGAAAAAAAATAAGAATATAATCGAGTAAATAATTAAAAGAATCTGGTGTTGAAAATAAAAATTGTGAAATAAACTACATCAATGCATGTACACATATATATATAAACCTAAAGTCGTTTTCTTTTCAAATAAATAATAAAGAACAAGGGTGAAACAAAAAACATACACTCCAACATATAAAGTGGCACAAAAGTGTACAATATTAAAGTATGAATGATCTTCTGTTAGATATGAGTTATTTTTTAAGCGAAGCTCTAAATTTAATAGGCAAATATGTATGTATATATGTATGTATGTATATCAGTGTTTTTTCGCAAAAGCTGCACAGAGTTATGTAATATTAATTATTATATAATATTAAGAATGATGCGAATTTCATGTTTTTTTTTTGTTTTTAATTAAATATATATACTAAGTAACTTATACACATGTTCACGTTACATTTGTATGTAACACACTTGCAATGAAATTACTAACAAAACAAACAAGACAATTATTTAAACAATAAGTAAATACATAAATAAAACAAAACAACAACGCTAAACCACAACAAATGTTTTAGTAAATTTAAGCGCAAAAGCAAATGCACGAAAAAAAAAAATAAATAAATAACGAAAGATTTTCGCGCTTCAAACTTCTTACATTTGCGGTGCTGCTGCTGCTTCTGCCGCCGGCACATCTAAACTGGTAATCGATTTTCGACGTGGTGGTGCCACCGCTACGCGCTCAACGCTCAACACTGGTGTGGATGGTGTGTAGGCACGCGGTGGTGGTGGACGCGCCGGTGGCGGTGTACTGCTGGTGGCGGGTGTGCTGGTGAAACGTTCGCCAGGCGAACGCGAAAATTTCTTACGACGCGCTGGCGGCGTCGGTTTCGGCAAGTTATCCTTCCGCACGACGGCGTAACTGTTTGAAGAGAGAGAAATGAGTAGAATAAAATTAATGAAATAAATAATAAAATTGCCCTCCCCCACCCCAACTCCCTCTTACCCATCGTTCTCTATCATATCGATGACAAATTTATCTTTATTGTCCGCCTGCTGTTGCTGCATTTCATTTCGATTATCGAAACTCAACATTGATTCGGCGCCACGTGAGGTGCGATCGTCGTAGTCGCAGTCATCGTCGTCGTCGGCAAATCGATTTATCGATCGTGATTTTCGCTCCTCTAACGTTGGCGTGAATTTTTCCGTTGCAGCAAGAGGCACGGGATACTCGTGCTCAGTTCGATAAACTATTACCTAAAACGAGTTAACAAAAATGTAAAATATTCCATTTACTTTTTCTAAAAATTCCCGCCTACACTTTTCATACTTACATCTTCGTTTGGCTGTAAACGAGTATTCGATACCGATCGACCGCCGAAACCATTCATATACGAATCCTTTGAGTCCAGCGAATTATCGCGCATTGCATCACGTTTTCGTCGACGTGTTGGCACTTTTGGTGGTGCGACTGTTGCAGCACCATCTTTAACATTTCCAGCTTCTGCCGCAAATATCTGTTTACCAACCCCCACCATATCCAAATCATTCATTTCCAACTCACTGCCGCCACGTGCCGTTGCTCGCGGTGGACGCAAATACTCTTCATCATCATCGAAATAGTGTTCGTGGCGGCGTAATTGACTTTCATTTTCAGTGGACGCCGCTGCAAAATCTTGACTATCCACCGAATATTTGCTACGACTACGTCCCTTACGCAGCGGTCGTTTCGGTGCGCCACCGTAGTAGTCACTACCGTTTTGCGACATCGACAAATCATCGCCGTAATCTCCACTGTGACGCTGGAATTCGAGCTCTTGCGAATTATCACGCGATCGATAGCTTCTGTTTAGGCGCTTCGGTTTCGGTGGTGGTTCCAGTTGCTGTTCACTCGTTTGTCCCACATGACCCAAAGTGTTGAAGGGTTTGTCCTCGTAGCCCTCGCGTATTTGCTCGCTTATATACTGACGCAATTCGATGTTGTCCTCGGAGATGCCACGTTTGCGTAGGAAAAATTCATCGTCATCGATTTCCTCCATTATCACCTTTTTGCCGGAACTAGCAACCGACTGCGTTTCATGTGCCGGTTCCGCGACGCCGGTGGCACCGCTTGCATCGTCTGCGATATATTTCAAATAACTAGCCTCCGCTTCCAGTTCGGCTTTGCGTAGCAATTCATTCTTTTCAATTTCCTTCTCCGTCCATCCCTCCACCTCTTTGCTATCTTCGCTACGCAAATCGGAATCTTGATGCACAATCGGCCGTCGACGGAATTCACTCGCACGCATTTTCGATATTTCATGTATGGCGCGATTTTCCTCATCGAATTCAGCAAATTGTTTCGTATCGGTCACACCTCGTCCCAAGATGCCCATTTCCTGCGTTGACTCGCTACCCGTTTCACGTCGCAGATCGTCGTCGTTGTCATCCAAGTCATCCTTCATGCGTCGCTCCAGCGATGATTCGCGTTCGAAGCTCTCTAGCTCGCTGCCGTAGCGTCGATAGCGCGAACCCTCGCTATCGTTATAGCTCACATCCGAAAATTTGTCAGCCCAGCGCGAACGCACCGGTCCGGGACCACGGTCACCTTGCGGTGAGCTGGATGATTCCACGGATGGTTGGGTTTCGGTGCTTGGTATTACACTGAGACCTTCAGTGCCGGTGCCCGTGTCAATGGATTCCGCCTCGAGTGGCTCCAGCGGTTTCTTCTTCTTGCGGAACGCTCGCGGATAAGTGCCGAAATTAAAGTCGAACATTTTTTTCTGTGCTTGCGGCTGCGCAGGCGACTTTCCATCCGTGTGCTGTTCAACTGTGCTCTCCGCCATTTCCGCGTCCTCTTCGTCTGCTTCATTCTCCTTAAACGATCTACTTCTTTTCAGCTTGAGTGTTGGGAACTTTTCGGGCAGCTTAAATTTCGACATATCCGGCTTATTGAACTTGGTGAATTCGGGACGTTTGAATTCCTTCAACCTCGTCATGTCGGGCCGCTTCAATTCGGGCATTTTCAATTTCGAAAATTCGGGCGCTTTAAAACGCCTACGCTCACGCGCTTTGGGACTACCCGCGGCGGTGGGCGTTGCCTTTTTGGTTGTTGTTGTTGTTGTTGTTGCCGTTGCTGGCGTGCGTAATTTGGTTTTTATTTTTCCGGCTTGATTTCGCAATCCCGCTTGCATTTTGCGCGTGCGATCTTGTGCGCTGGCCATGAAACCCTTCTTACGATTTTCCGGCTGCAATGGCAACTCCTCCAAGGCACTTGAATCCACTTGACTGGTGTGTATTTCGTAATCGGTGCGCGAATCTGTGCGAGGTCTTGTTGCGGCTGAGCTAAAGTAACGTTCCTCCAGTTCGTTTTGAAAGGCGGCAGCTTCCTTGATATTGATCTCCTCGTGCAGCCTCTCGATGTTGCGCGTGAGTTCGCTGTTCTCGAACGCGTGCGATGGCTGCTGCTGTTGCTGCAGGGCATTTGCTGAGACATTTTCGGCATAGGAAGAAATGGAAAGAGGCGCAGCGATCACTTCGTATTCATGATCACTGAAAAAGGTAGATAAAAATGGATGGAGAATAAGTTTTATTTTTTTTTTCAAGAAAAAGAGCTTTTAACACACAAAAGTAAAAAAAAAGTGGCAGCCTTTTATGATTCTTGCAAAGTGCATATGTATGTGTGTACTTCGGTGTGATTGTGATCATTGTAAAGGCAGGGATGAACATGATGAAATGAGTGCAATGATATATGTATAGGTAGCATACTTTGTGGGGGGCGGGTACGCGCATATTTTATAAATAATTCTATGGCATTGTGTGCTCTGAGTTTGCTTGGCTGTGTTTCCGTGTGCGTTGATGGAATTGTGGAAAGATTTTCACAGTTAAGAAAGGGTTCTCAGGGAGCTAGACGACGCCAATGAGTGCTTTCTTTCTCTCCCTTTTCTCTTATATCTTATTTAACATAATCCTTACCGATCAAAGTATGTCCTTTCGAGAAATTCTTTTTTGTTTTTTTCTTGCTTTGTGAGATTGGCGCTTTCGAATGCCGACAAACGTGATTGACGTTCGTCGAAATTAAAACTAACGGTTTTCGTCATACGCGCACTAAAGAGCAGATCTTCATGTGAACCGCCGCCGTCGTTCAGCTTTTTTGCCCTATCATGCGATTGTGTTCGCCCATCCCTAAACGATGCATTACGTACCAATTTCGATTGTCCAACAAGCGGCGCGCGTCCATCGGCTGATGGTGGGCGCGGTCGCAGTGGCGTGCTGTGTCTTGCTGCTGCAAACGGCGCTGCTGTTGCTGCTGCTGCGGCTTGTGGCTGGCGGTGCTGCTGCTGCAGGTGAAAGTCTGCGCTGCTGCCAGTGCCAATATTGATTGGCACCGAAATTAAAGCACCTTTGCTTAAGTTGTGCGGGTGACCATGAATACCACCAACACCACTACCGCCACCCAATGATGGTTCCTTACTGGCGCCCCGATACAGTTCGGATTCGCTGTGTTGTGGCTGGTATTGTGTTTGTGATTGTGAATCAGCGTCTCCGCTGTTTGAGTAAAATGTTCTATTGCCAGCCATGAACTGTTCGCGACGCAGCGCTGGTATTACCACAGGCGCAAAGGCCTCAATAGCCATTTCAACATTCAACACCGATGCTGATGCTGATGCTGCTGCTAATGTTTGATGTGAATGCTGATCCATATGCATGAAATCCTCACGACTACTGTACGCCGTCATGGGTGGTGTGGGTTGTGCCGAACTGGGTGGCGCCTTACGATTACCTGTATTGTATTGATCCATTTCATCGACTTTCAACGAAAAAGTCTCCACCACTCTAACAGACATGGCCTCTTTGCCTGGTGGCGTTGTGATAAGCGACGTATTTCCGGCCACTATGGACATTGGCGTTGGTTTGGCTTTGGAGAAAATACCCGAAAATTTAGCAGCCATAGGTGAGGGTGTTGGTGACTTTTCGCGTTTCGGCGTTGGCGACTTGCTGCGCATTGGCGTGGGCGAGGGCATGGGTGACGGCGACTTCTGACGACGGCGTTCGGCTGCCGCTACCGACGCATCCGACGGCGCTGGCGTAATTTGGCGATCTGCGCTTTTGCTATTGTTGGACTTAAATATCGACTTGAAGCGTGATGCATAGGAAGCTTTCACTTCTGGCGGCGCATCCTGCAAGGGAATCTCGCCCTGCTCGCCGCCGATGAAATGCATTTCAATTGTTTGTGGTTCTGGTGTTGGTCTCTTGCTACTGCTGCTAGTGCCAACCGGCGACTGTTGACGCTCCGGCGTACGTTGCCGCTTCAGCGTTTGTTGTTTATTCGCTGTTTGCTGTTGTTGTTGTTGTTGCTGCTGTTGTTGCTGCTGCTCTTTCGCCGATTTCATAGTTGGTAATTGTAGAGTGTCCATCATCGTCATAGCCGCATGCGACTGCGTGGGCTGTGGCGAGTTGGCGCGATCCGTTGTTGTTGGCCGTCGAGCGGGCGGTGACTTTGAACGCATTCGCGCTTCGGCCGCCTTGCGCCTTTCGCTCTCTACCAATCTGTTAACATCAACACTGGGTGCTTTGCTAATAATTCGTATGTTCGTTTCTTCGGTGGGATGCAATGATGCCGGATGTATTGAATCGCCACCAAGTGAGGGCGGACGCGTTGTTTGCATGCGAATGTTATCATAAATGTCCTCAATATTTCTGCTTGCAGCTATTTCCTCCAGCTCAGCGACGACCTGCGCCAAAGGATCGCTGGGCTGAGTGGTGGTGCTGGGTTTTTGGCGTGCCATGGGCTTGGGTGAGTTAGCCTTTGCGAAGGGTTGCCATGTTGGCGATGAAGTGACTGCGGTAGGCAATGGCGATTGTATTGCATAATCTTGAGCTTTAAAATCACCCGCTGCCGCCGCCTCCGCAAAGGAGTCATATTTCCAAACGTCAATTGGACGATTCTGTGGCATCAGCTCACCCGGCGGCAAATGCATTATATTCTCCTTATTTTCCACTGGGCGCATATAATCTGCGGACACGGGAGGTTTAGCGTTACGGTAATCTATGGCCGATGGTGATGGTGAGCGTTGTCTTGAGGGTGAGCGTTGTTTTGCAGGTGAGTGTTGTCTTGATGGCGACCGTTGCCTGGTCGGCGTCGCTGTTGCGCGCTCGAAATTTGGACGCATATCGTTGGCTGTGGGTGTGGGAGTCGGTGCAATCAAATTCAATTTGGGGGGTGCTTCCAGTTGCTGCTGAGTCGGTGAAGTCGCAAGTGATCTCAACGGTGAAACATTCCGCAACGCATGTGTCGCTACATTGAACTGTGCCAGAAGAGCTTGAGTTTGAGTTTGAGCTGGAGCGGGAGCCGAAGCTGTAGTTTGAGCTTGAGTGGCAGCCGAAGCTGTAGCTTGTGCTGGTGTGGCACGATATGATGCAAAATGTGACAAGTCGACATTGGATGTACGTCGGCTGTTGCTAGCTGAACGCATTGTCATTGAGCGTTCGTTTGTTCGACGTGCCGTTGTTGTTGGTATATTAATGTCGGCGACAAAAAGATCCGATTTTGAGGGCGAGCGCGAAATGCGACGCAGGGAAGTCACACTACGCATAGACCAAGCATCTGGTTCGCGTCCGCCCACAGCTCCACTTCCAACTCCACCACCACTTGATAATCGCCCCACCGACATTTGCCGTCCTCGATGTCCAGCCATAAAAGTGTTTATGCCACCACCACCACCACCACCCATTTCGGCATCATTTGCATCGGAGATTCGGCGCACCACCAACCCACGCGAACGTGCCACTTGCTCCAGTTCGGGATATTTATCGACGAATGAGAGATCCACGTCGGCAGCGTCGTCATGCAGCAGACGTTTGATGCCGCTGGCACTGTGCACAGACACATGATCCATATCCAAGATGGGCGCTGGACCACTGGCGCTGCCTACATGACCGCCACGACCAACAACATTGTTACTGCGCGCTGAAAGCGGATCATGTTCATGCTCGCTACCGCCCCAATCGCTGTGGAATCCCATGGCCGAGGTGGGCCTTGAATCAGCAGCCGGATTAATGCGTTCGGGTAGTAATGAGTCGCATTGAAAATATTGACAAGCACAGCGAACATCGAGCGATACGCCGCTGGCGCTTTCGTTGCGCGACACGAAGTGCTTCTTCTCGCGCGGCAAAGCGCCGACCGAAGCCGAACGGCGAGGATTCATTTTAGTACATCAATTTTGGCTTTGATTTGTTATTTTATTTATTTGATTGTTGGTAAAGGTGAATACCGTCGAATGGAGGAAATGGGACGCAGTCAGTTAATAAACACATATGTAAGTACATAAGTATGTATGTATGTGTGTGCTTTCAACATAATTTACTTTGTGAATTGTTATGAAAAAAAGATCGGTGGCGGCGTATTCGTTAATTTTTCGTTCGTGCAAGTTCGCGTTGTTTTATTTTTTTATTTTTGTTTTTTTGTTTTCGTTTTTGTCTTTACTTTTTTTTTGCTATTTTTAAGAATAACACACAAGCACACATTTATTTTAAAATATTTTTTCACTTAAATTTCTTTGTTAATATTTTTTTGTTAAAACATAAATTTGCTTAAATTGTTTTTATGTCATGAAATTAATTAATTTTACCAATTAGCTAAATAACACTGCTCTACAGCCAAAAAATACTCTGAACGCGACCATCCTATTTATATGTAAAATCGGTCGCTGATTCCGAAAATCGGGCTCATTTTTAATTCTATGGGAAGGTTTTTGAGATATCGGCAATTTACCGTTATTTGGCCAATGGCTCCACTTAATCCTGTATACCTCTTTAACGCAGTGAGCTATCTTCTTTGGAGTGACACTTAACGAAAGAAAATTAAATTTCCTTTTCATCGCTGCTACAACATTTTTCTGTAACTCTTATAGTTTCTGAAATATTGACGATTCAATTTGAATTTTTTCGATTTTTTACGATTTTTTGAAGAAAAAATTGACTTTGTCAGGCAATATCTTTTAAACCAATGTCTTCACCTTCGGTTTTACTCCTTTACGTGAAGCTCCATTCTATTGGGAAAAAGATAAGCTATCAACGAAGAAAATCCATGGTAAAATAGAAAAGTTATAGGCGATCAAGTAAATACATCCAAGTCGCGCAATGCCTCTGCACGGGTATATTCTATGCATGTTATACCAATACCTACACATCTGCAGTAGCAGCACATTGGCAGCGCAGTAGATAAAAGCCCATTTACGGGTCACTCCAAGGAAGATAGCTCACTGCGTTAAAAAGGTATACAGGATTAAGTGGAGCCAGTGGCCAAATAACGGTAAATTGCCGATATCTCAAAAACCTTCCCATAGAATTAAAAATGAGCCCGATTTTCGGAATCAGCGACCGATTTTACATATAGATAGGATGGTCACGTCCAAAGTACAGACAAAAAATTTCATTTTGTGATCCAGTGTAATTAGTGTTTCAAATCAAATTGATTCCACGCGCTTTGATAGCATAAACAAAAAAATGCATTTTACAGGTAAAAAAAAATAAAAAAATCAAATTTTAAAAACACAATAAAAAGCTAAGTAAAAAAGTAAGTAGTAGTAGCATCGAAATAAAAAAAATATGAAGGCTGAGAATCAAGCCGAAACGCGTAGGAGAAAGTAAGGAAAACTTGAGTTTTTCTTCACTATTACCGGCCAAAAAGCTCTTATTAACATATAATTATATCAATAAAAAAAATATAATTTAGAAATAAGCACTTGTAGCCAATAAATTTATATTTAATAGCTGGCGCATTGTACACACTATATTTATATATGTACATATGTACTACAAATAGGCACTGCTATATACTTAGGTATTTTAAAATAGATTTATTTTTTATTTTTTTGTTTCTGTTGCTGTAATTTTGTCACAGGCGCACAGCCAACTGTCGTCGCACTAATCGCGCCAATCGTTTGTCTGCATCGTTGCGAATTTCACCCAGGACTGAGAGCTTTTTTGCATTTTCAACAAAGAATAGCCCAAACGGTCGTACGAAATTGAAATAGTTGAGTTGACGAATATCACAAACACTTTTTTGTATTTATTATTTTCCTTCTTTAAATTTAGCCGAAAGAGCAGCATTTGCATGTTCAACATCGCACAGTGGTTAAATCGGACGGGAAATCGTCTCAAACTTGGCGAATGTAAAATTGGCTTGAAACGGAACTCTCATTTTTCGATGGCTTTTTTCCTTTGTCACGATTTTGAAAGCCAGCCCATTTTCGCAAGGAATTCTTAGAGAGTGATTATCTAAAATGCATTACTTTTTCTTTAATTTTTTTTTCCATAACTTTTTCAAGCTTAGCCCTTTTTTGCTTTCGAGTTTTTAACTCCTGTTGCAAAAGTTCCATCTAGTGATGGGCGAGTCCGAGATGTTTAGACAATCGAGAGAATCGCCATCGTTGCAAAATCACAATCGAGTCAAAAGTTGACTCGTTCCTCGACTACACAATCGAGATGTTTTTGCGATTGTTCCGAGTCGGCGAGTCGGAGGTTGTTTCGATGACATCTCGACTACACAAGCGAGATGTTTTTGCGATTGTTCCGAGTCAGCGAGTCGTAGGTTGTTTCGATGACTTCTCGACTACACAAGCGGGATGTTTTTGCGATTGTTCCGAGTCGGCGGGCCGGCTGTTGTTTTGATGATATGTTTTAGTTGATAAAATAAACTGAATGAGGTTTGTTGATAAAGAAAGTAGGATTTTTAGTGGAAGTGAGGCAAATACATAAATAAATTAACCAAATTGAAAAATATGCTATACATAGACGCTGCATTATTGCAATCACAACTAAAGAGTGTCGTGCATAATAATAATAATTAATTATTTAAACATTAATAAATTTTCTGAAGTGAGACGCTTATGAAACAAATGAATTTTACGAGTAGCAACAACGGCAATCGATTTGTACCACTCTGTATGTTTTTTAAAGCAATTTTAATATTCAAGCGGCAACAACAAATATGTATTTTTTGCAGCGAGTCCGAGATATTTTAGCGAGTGTTTCGACTGACGGCCATTTACGACTTGACTCGAATACGAATGAAAACCATCGAGAGCATTCGAGATGTTTCAACAATCGAGAGAATCGAATAAAACATCTCGGACTCGCCCATCACTAGTTCCATCCGCTCTCGAAATGCTCAAAATTTCGCGGCAGTATCGTGCAGAAAAATGCACCACTGCAAGCTTTCGAGTGGCCAAAAAGAAAATTTAAATACATATATATTTATATACATATGTACATTTGTAGTAAGCATGTATTAACATACAAAAATACATGTTGTTAATAATTGTGTTCAGCATTCGCCAAAATATTTTTCTATTTTAACTTTGGCTGCGTTGCCAAAAGAGAAATTTTTGTTTTCGTCTGCAGAGTTCTCCCCAAAATGTCGCCGACCGATTTGATACTTGACTGATTTGATTTCCTATAGTTACTTAGCCATTTCACTGTTCGCTAATGAGCAATTTGTTTTTGTGTTGTAATGAACTAAATTCTCTCTGATATATTCGCACAAAATTAATAAATAACATGCAAACTGGAGGCTCAATTAAAAATAAATTTGTTTTAGATGGGGTTTTCTTGAATGAAAATCTCTTGAGCGTTCGCTTGAGTAAAGAGCATCATGTGGTAAGTGAATTGTGATTTTGCTCAGTTTGCAGCATGGTAATAGATTTAGCTGCCAACGTCTTTTCAGGTTTGAAAACAGGCTAGAACTCTTCCACACTAATGAACTTTCTAATGAGCTTTTCATTTTTTTTAGTGCCTATAAGTTTCTCAACTTTCAATTAAATAAAATGAAAGGAGCACATAAAATAAATATAAATATTATATGTAAATATATTGAAAAAAATAAAAACATTACAAAAGCTTTACCTTTGTTCAAGGTTTATCCAAATAGAGGTTATATTACTTCCATTTTCATGTGTTACTTGTTTCTTTATATATGTCAAATCACATAGAAAAATTTTTTCCAATCCGTTTTGTTTGACATTCTACAAGAACTTTCTTCGCCATGATTGGCGGAATACCATTTAGTATACATACACAATTCCAATCAGCTTATCTACTGCGATATGCTTCTTTAGATAATTCTTGCCTTTGTTTGTAAAAATTAACGAAAGCTCTAAAATTCGAAAACAATGTCATTCTCCGGCAAAACGAAACCTCCTTTGAGCGACATTTTTTTCTTTCGTTACGAATTCGAATCCATTCCATTCTCAAGAGAAATTTCAATGGGAGAGAGTGGTTGCTTTAAAATTCGGTACTACAAGTTGGTTATAAGCAGGGGTGTTAAGTAATGCAATCATTTTTGACTTTTACATTCTTTTGAATTAATGAAATTAATATGCTTCTGGTAAGTGTAAATAACTTTATTATCAATTGGACTGGCACAACTTTTCAATGCCAGTCTGTTAATTGTTAAAAGACTCCGTTATATCATGTTCAGACATAAAAATTAATTAAGTCAATTGGGGTTGATTAAACATCTTTAGATTTGGTGTTCAGACATATTTAATTTACTTGGCCCATTTAACAGGTCGGCTCAAGATACATACACACATACACGCCGTGAGCTGAATATCAAACGCTCGTGACCTAAATGTCAAAATTGCAAGGACGAAATAATTTGACATTCATCTCACAATTTTTACCAATCGTAAACACGAATGCATGTATAAAATAAGCAGAAATAAAAACAAATTTGGTAGGTGATGAAGAAGAACAAGAATGCAGCTGATCTGACGAACCAACCTGTTTAGTGGACACTGACGCTAATCACATTTCTCTTTTCATGACATTTCATTTTACTTATGAAACAAGCCTTTTAACAGGGTTGCATGCAGAATTGTTCTTCATTAACAACTCATTAATTTCTAATGAAGCATTAACTTGGTCAATTTTTGTATGGTAAATTGAGAATCATTGGGCTTGAAAATTGAATGAAGGCTCTTAATGTTCAATTAAGGTTGTGTCTGAACATAACATTAGGGCGAAAACGTACTCAGAAAATTTTCGACTACTAAAAATAAGCGACAGGTATTAAAAAAATAATAAATGAATAAAAACATAAATAGAAAAAAAAATTGTCTGCTGAACTGGGAATGGAACCTAAGACCTCTCAGTCATTGGTCCGACACCTCCTCACTGCGCCATGTCCATATCTCAAAATTACATATTTTTACGAATAGTTACGAATTTATGTTCAATGAGCCAAATTGAGAGAGTAAGACTTCGAGAGAGTTGAAAATAATTTCTGTTTTGAGTTGAAAATAGTTGCATCACACATTTTATTCGAATCAAATATATATTTTGAATCAAGAATCAAAAAATATTTTTGATTCTTTTGAGAAATGAATCACAATTCAAATTTATCTTCGATTTGAAAATAGTTTGAATCACGAATCAAAGGGTATTTTTTGATTCTTTTGTGAAATGAATCACAAATAAAAATTCTTTTATTTGAAAGTAGATATTTTGAATCACGAATCAAGTTGATTCTTTATTTGAAAGTTGATCAAAATTGATTCGAAATTTAGCTATTCATGAATGTGACTGCAACAGATTTCAGTATCCATTGATTACATTACTCAACACCCCTGGTTATAAGTCTAATCTCAGTTTGAAGGCAATTTTAAAACGTAGTGGATGTAAATATCGTCCCCTAATCTTCAAACCCGTCTAAGTAAACTTTCATAACCTCTTGTACCAAAAATGATATTTACCAAACTTGAGCTTCTGAGGCCCAGCTCTATCGATACATGCCTTAAATTTGGTCTTTGGAAAGATCGGGAAGTTCTACATTTCCTTCCAGTGTCCTTTACAGGTCTGAAGTGGTAAAGCTGTCCTTCAGGTATTCAATTAGCGATAAAATTAATATCTCTATCAATGTGTTTGGGCACAAAATCGAGCCAAATAAAAATATCATATGGCGTTTAGTCAGAGGACAACATTCGTTGAAATCACAACACAAGCTTACAAAATGGCTAAGAAAATCAAACAGGGCAACATTTTTTCGAGAAAAGAAAACGGCAATAAATTCCTATTTACACTTGTGACTAGTTATATGTTTTAGGGCTCCTGAAGATAAGAGTAAAATGTATCGACTCACCTTTGAAAACTGCAAATTTTTGAATTATGTAGAATGAGAGTGCATTTGTGCGTTGTTGTCAAATGTCTGTGATTTTGAGTGGCTTTCGGGATTGTGTGATTTACGTGGAGATGTGCATAGTATGTATGTGAATGTATGTGCTTCATTACTACAACGATTAATTGGATCTGTCAATTGTGTAATTGACTGTTTCAATCATTTAGATACCGTAGCAGCACGTCAATTAGTTAGTAAAAATGTGATGGGCAAATGCATTAGCAAGTTATGAAATCTGAAAGCAATGCACATGTATATGTATGTATGTATGTGTGATGATCATATGATATCATATATGTATGTATATATAGATAAAAAGATCTAGAGATAGCATTTGTGTAGATAAACATAAGAAACCACAAATTCCCACATTAAACTCACCTCAAAGACGTCAACTTTCTGCGATTCGCAGCTTCGGCCATTGCAGCCTCTTGCACCTCCAACGGCAGCTCGATATCTTCGCGATGCGGCTCTGCCTCATCTTCGACATGCGAGAATGTTACCTTTTTGTCGGATGGCGCTGGTGATGCTTCCTTCTTAATGGCCGGCTTTAGATCCAATGGCGGCTCGAAATCTGAGATCACTCTTAAATTACTATTATCATCCAACACACCACTTGCAGCATCACTTTCCTCTGTGACCGGCGAGAGTTGGGTGCGATTGCGATCTTCATCGGATGATGCGGAGTCGATGGAGGAGAGCGGTGCGAGCAAACTTACCGAAGGTCTTTCGGCTGAATTGTTGGATTTGTTTGTTGTTGCTGTTATTTGTTCCTCCTCACTGCTGCCCATGCGCTCCAATGGCAAAGCTTTAGCTCCCTGCTCGATATGCTGTAAGGTGAGGTTGTTCTGTTTGGCCAGCGATTGCTTGAGCGCTTCAACGGCAGCCAATTCCAATAAAGTGCTGGCATCGGCGTTAGCAGCGTTGCTGTCAGCGGCTGTGGTGGTGGTAATGTTGGCGGCGGTGGCATTCGGATATGCTTCAGTTGCGATTTCTTCATAAACGTGCTCACGTCGCAAACGTGGCGCTTTTTTGGGCGGTGCTGCACTCGAAGCGCTTGTCTCAACCACCGTCGTGGTCGTTGTTACAGCAGAAACTTCGCTTTCTTGCTGCTTTACGTGCTCAACTCTCGGCGCTTGGCCTTCACTTTTTGTTAGCTCTGTGAGCTCAATGATTTCATCGGGCACAATAACACCACCACCTGCTGCCAGACTTGTATCCGCTTGCTTGGCGTAATCTTCCTGTGCTGTCTCTGCTGCTGCTTCCACTTCTACCTCCAATTCCATGTCATCGTCTCTTCGCTTGCGACTCGGTGATTCGTCCAATTCCATTATTTCAATAACATCATCAGAGTCTTGTTTCTCGATGAAATGTGGTATCTCGCCGCGTTCGGCTTTTGGTGAATTCTTCAATTTCAGAATTTTCGTCTCCTCACCAAGCACAATCTTCTCATCCTTGCCCAAATGTATACGCTTTATATTTAAGCGTTTCTTTTGGCGATCGGCCATGCTCTTCAGTTTCTTCATTATGGGATAGCAATGCTTCTGCTCGGTTGTATGATTGCCGTTCGCAAGTTTTTGAGGTTGTAATAGTTGCGATTGTGCTGTTGCTGCTGATTGCAATGATTGCCTCTCCACTTCTAAATGCTCTTGGCTGTGTCGTCGACTGCTGCTGGTCGATGCGCACGGCAGCGATTGTGCGTCTTCGTTGGTGCGCCAACGTCCGCCTTTCCGTCGCCTCAAATAGCCACGTATCTTTTCCAAACGTGTTGGCTTTCTGGGCTTACCGGTGGCAAGTATGGAATCGGAGACACACGAAACGCTTTCGCTACGCAAGCTGTGTGTCTCTTCGTCGTCCGGTTCGGGCGCCGATAGAGGATAATCTTCTTCGCCTTCGGATAGTTCTTGGATATAACGTTGGGGTTGTTTAACGATCACCTGTTCGTCGATGCGTACTTTTTTCAATGATTTGGGTGATTCCGAAGTAAAGCGTATCTCTTGGGATTTGCGCAAGAGTAAAAGTACTTCGGGCTCTTCGTCGGGACCGAGTGGACGTTTGTATAAGTGGGTCCAAGGGTAACCGCCCTAAAATAAGAAAGAAAAGAAGGAGCGTAAAGATAAACGGTTAAAGTCAGTTGTAGAAAGATCTGAATATAGTCGTTAAAATTGCACAAATTTTTTATTTTTTCGATTAAAAATTTTTTGATTTTTATCTTAAGTGTTTATTCTTAATCAATCTAAAAACAAATCGAGCTTTCACTACAAACTACTACTTTTTATCTTGCTAACTTACCCTCTCTTTGGCGCGCTTTAAATCCTCCCACCGATACGTCTGCAGTGGCACAGGCGGCCGATCCGCATTACTATCTATCAGATATTTTTTCAACGATTGATAATATTCGCGCTTACAATCGTCGGCTAATTTCTGCGCCTCAGCGTTACTATCGATTTGCGGCAGTGAGTCCAAAAATAGTTTGCGCTCCTCTACATCCGTTTGGGTTTTTGGCGAAGGCACATTAACGATTTTTAGTTCGTTTTGCAACGTCCGATCGATGCCAACTTTTAAGCTGTCCGCAACGGCTGATTTGGTTTTTGATTTGAGTATACTCGTTACCTCGGACAATTGTGCATCGACCTTTTGCGTTAGCGTATTACTTATATCATCTTCTGGTAATAATGGTTCAGTCTTTTCTTGTTGCTGCGCTTGGGCGTTACTTTCTTCTGCTTCCACTACTTTTGTTTCTTTGGCTATTATATCTCGGTTCTGCTCGGTCTCTGCGTCTGCCTCAGCATTCAGTTCTTTGTTTTTGAATGCCTCTAAAACTTCACGTTCTATTTCGTTTACCAGCCGCTCGGCAGTTTCTTTGATTGCCTCACTCGGCGGTTCGTTTCTGCTGTCGATCACAACTTCGGCACCAGCTTCGGTGTCCGCTTCGCTAATGTAATGTTGCACTTGACCAGCCTGCACTAAAATCTCAATTGGCTTTTTGGATATCACTCCGGCTGGCTGCACTTCAATCACCGTGCGCACATTGGCATCCGTCTCAACTTTGGACGAACCCACTAGCAGTTCATCTTGCTGAGGTGGCAATTCGTTAATGCCAACACTATCGTCTTCAGTGTGATATTCGTCGAATGTCTCAATCAAATGAGATTCAATATCAAGTACATGACCCTGATCGTCGGTTGTCGTGCTTGTACGGCTTCCCTGTCTATCGATTGCTGGCGATGGTGGTGCTGATGTTATCGTCGTTGTCGGTGTCGTCGATGTCGTTGGTTTCTTTGTCGCTTCTCTGTCGCTGGCGTTTACTTTCACTTCACTTTCTTCCTCTTCTTCGTCTTCTATCACGAAAGACGGCACGCCTGTCGGTTTAGGTATTTGCTTTGTTGTTTCTCCGTCGCTGTTGCTGTTGCTATTACTGACTAGATCATCACTTAGTATTGCATCCGTTAGTCTGGATGTATCTATTTGAATTGAAGGCGCTTCGAATCTTGCTCCTGCGTTATCTGCTGATGAATCGCCTAATGTTTCAGAGTCAGATGCTGTTGTCTTCGTTGTCGCTTCCGCCTGAGGCTGTTGTTGTATTTGCTTATTGTTGTTGATCACTTCAAATAGCGTTTGCTGCTGTTCGTTTGGATTAGTTCCAGCACCGGGTAATGACACTAAAAGTAATGCAAAAAAAAATAGAAAGGAGAAAAAGTTGAAAATCAGAAGCTCTCTGTAGTTTGCATGCGTCTAATTGATTCTAAATTTAGTTCAAATGGAAACGCAAATACATACATACATATGGGCTAATCCTGAAAAAGTCAACCAAGCGCATGAAATTAAAAATGGTCCGAACTTTTTTTTTGGTATTTGTTAGTAAGGATAATACATGTATATGGTAGAAAAACATAAGCATTTTCTATTCGTTCTTAAACTCTGGCTGAGAAAAATCGCCAAAAAAATAATTTTCACAAAGGCCTTTTTATTAGCAAAGTATCATTTTTTTTCTTCGCGGGTTTAGTTTATTGAAAAGAGAGTTATATTATTGTTACATGCTGTAATCATTCTACTTAGAACGTAATTTAATTTAAGATTATCAAATCTGCGAAGCCAGTAAGAATAAAGGAGTTTTTTTACTTTAAAATTTCGCTTATCCTTATGTCGCGTGCGTTACCAAAAAACTATATAAATAGTTATTAAACCTAGGAAACCACTTGAAATAAAAAAAAATTTCAGTGACAAAGTAAGCTTGTGTACCTTTTTCCAAAAATAAAATCAGTGTTGTCCGAAAGCTGAATGTTACCACTTGATGTGTGTTTTAAATTTGTCGCGTGCGTTACCGTAAGTGCAAAAATTCAATCTATACATAATAAAAAAATTAATCACTATTTCCTTGGTCATCGCATCACGCCTGAACGGATGGAATGATTTCCATAATTCTTTTTTTGTTGACTTTAGTATTGTCTGGAGAAAGTTCTATTGGAAAATAATTTCAAAAAAGTTAAAAGGGCGTGGCACCTCCCATACAAACAAAACGTTTCATACTGTATACGTATTTCTGAAAATATTCTTTGTAAGGCTTAGAACTTGGGATGATATACTAACGTCATGCCAAGCTCACAAATAGAGATGAGCGTTATTACAAAAAAGGGCGTGGCACCTCCCATATACCCCAAATTTTTTATACTCAATATCTCTGGAAGTGTTCATGGTAGGACCCTGGAAATTTGTAGGAACATAAAAAATGTCAAATGGGAGCTATTGGAAAACGGGTCGTGGCATCTCCGATACAAACTTTATCTCTCTAAGTTATGGAAAAGTGTTCCAAACATTATCGGAATTAAAAGGTTGCGTTGGTTTTCTTACATCGATGGCGACTTTATTGAGGTTGCTCGAACAGCTTATTAGCCGAAGAAAAAATTAAAGTACAACGTACCTAGTTTTAATTTATTTTTTACTTATTCTACCAAAATACTTTAAATGTACTTTTTTATTCATTCTTTGCTAAAAATTCATTAAAAATGAGAATTAAAAAAATTTTTTGTTTTATATTTTTTCATTAGGAAATTTTGTCGCGTGCGTTACTGTCGCGTGAGTACTACTATTATAGTCCATAAACAAAATTAGAGAAATATTTTTAAAATTTCGTAAATCTACGAACCTAAGGTACTCTTCGAACTTCATTTCCTCATTTTTAGTAAATATGTTATTGTGCAAAATTCGCTAAATTTTGCATACTTCCAGACGCATTAAAAAATAACTTCTATTTTTTGTCGCGTGCGTTACCACTATATAATTGCGTGTATATCAGAACTTAACTGTTACTCCAGCTTAAATTTTCTGGTGAATGTAGTACTCTGCTAGTGCTTTGCATTAGATAAAATAAACATGTAATCCTCTCGTTGTTTCCCTCCTTTATCATTGATTATATGCGTACGAATGTCGCGTGCGTTACCCAGGATTAGCCCATATGTACATACATACGTAAAAACATTTTGAGTACAAAAACTACAACAACAATTCATTTAACTTAATGTGATGATGTTGAAAATTTACGAAACAAGTGTTTCTAGCACTAGAAACAATTGAACACGAATAAGACGTAGACACAACGCGAAATAAAAAAAAATAAAATAAAATAAACAGCAACAAGTTCTTGTTGTAGATGAGCATGTTGCGAGACTTTTGAAATATATACAGACTATAGATGCACACATATATGTACACATAAATACTTATAGCTGTATGTATACACGAAATACCCAAAACAAACAAAAGAATAAACGCATTATTTGTTACATAATTTGAAAATTGGTATTTAAAATGAATTGTTTGAAACAGAGATGTAGAATAATTATTATTTCATTTTGAAATTATAAAAAAGTCTTACAAATTTTCTTCAGAATCGTAAAAGTCTTTTGATAATATTTTTTTTCCTGATGAAAATGATAAAACTCTTCTATAATTATTATTCAGAAACTTATATTTTAAAAATCTTTCCATAATAGTTATTTCAAATATATATTTTTTAAGTCTTCAAAGACTTTTATATTGAGACAAATTTGAAAAAAGTCTTTGCGTAATTATTATCAGTAACAAATTGTTTTTTATATCTTCAAAGACTTTTTCATTGAGACAAAGTTCAAAAAAGTCTCAGAAAATGTTCAATATCTTTCATATAAGTAGAAAATAAAAACAACTTTCATATAAGTACTTCAAAATTCAAGCAAATTTCCAATTTGAAATTGTATGAAAGATTTTTATCTAAGATATAAAAAATAAATTTGTTACTCAAAATAATTACTTAAAGATATTTTTGAAATTCGTCGCAATGAAAAAGTCTTTGCAGACTTAAAAAACAATTTGTTACGGATAATAATTCCTCAAAGACTTTTTTCAAATTTGTCTCAATATAAAAGTCTTTGAAGATACAAAACAAAATTTCTCATTTATAATAATTACAAAACGACTTAAAAAAAATATCTCAGAAATAACTATTATGGAAAGACTTTTAAAATATGTTTCTTTCAATAGTAATTATTTTTTGATTTTTATTTTTTCTCTTATAATAATTACAACTCTGGTTTAAAACAAATTTCTTATATTAAAACCGATATACTATATTTTTTCATATTTATTGCCTTAGCTAGTCTTAGTTAAAAAAAAAAATTCTACAACAAAAGAGTCATAATCCACCTGAACAACTTTTTTCAAAATTCAAAGAGTTTTAAAAATTGCTAATAAAAGTTAGTAAGTTTTTATTCATTCTCTATTAGCGAACAATTTGGCCAAAGTTCGAAAATGTCCACCGATATTCAATATAAATAACGAACTGAGATCAAAATTAGGCCAAATTGTTTTCCAACGTTCACAGTATATTGAAGATATATTCGAGATTGGTTCGAAAAAAGAAAACAATAGAAAGAGTGACATTTTAAGTTAACCACTCTCTCATTAAAAATTCACTTTGAAACTGGGCTGTATTTTGTATACATACACGAAGAAAACTATATTGATATCACATCCATCTTTATGGATAATCCTGATCCATCAGAGTTGCGTGATTTTGATTTGGCTGAATCACGAATCAAAAATGTTTTCTGATTCTTGATTTAAAATATTTTCAAATAAAAGACACATACTTTTTATTTGTGATTCGTTTCAAAAAAGAATGAAAAATACCCTTTGATTCGTGATTCAAACTATTTTCAAATCAAAGATACATTTGATTTGTGATTCATTTCTCAAAAGAACCAAAAATATTTTTGATTCTTGATTCAAACTCGATTTCAAATCATAATTATTTAGAATCAAAATGATTGATTCCAATATACATATAAAAAACATGACATCCATAGTTTATGGATCAGACAGGATTATCTATAAATACGGATGTGACATCAATATAGTTTTTTCCGTGTAAACGAAAGGAAAATACACCAAAAGCCCGTCTCCACATAACTTGTTTCACCAACAAAACATCTAGCAAAACATCTCGCTAAATAACCCGTCTCCACGTGGCTGATCGTGATTCAGTTTAGCATTTCTCTTTCTTGCTCTTCTTAAATGTGTGTATGTTTGCTTATATTTTGCGTTTTTGTTTTGGTCTGTGTGAGATTTCGATACAAAATTAGAGAAGACATCGATATCATCGAGGTTGGCAAGATGATTCAGAATGAAACAGTGTTTCAATCTTCACTCGCTCTCAGAAATTTGTATGGAAATTGGCGAGTTTCGGCACTGGTTTCCGTGTCGAAACAAGATTGAGAGAGAAAATGCAGAAAAAAAGAGCGAAACACGTTATGTGGAGACATGGTATAATGAAGTTTTCATTTTGGAATTAGTTCTCTAATCGACTTCATTTTCTGTAGGATGTAATGAGACTTTGATGCTACATAGATCGGTTCCGAGAACGCATGGTGTGGCTGTGAATTCCGTTACTTTTAGAGTACTCTTTTGGGTTCTATTTCAACTCCCCCTGATTTACGAAAATTGTATGTACATATACATACTTATTTCGCCATTTCATCCTCCTCCATGTTCTTATGTTTCAAATATCATTAGCAAACCTACACTTCTGCAATTTATAATCACATAAATAAAAAAATTTTATTTGGCGAAAAGCGAACAAGTTCAAAGCTACGTATTACCAGCGATGGTAGAAATGATAGCTATTTCGAAGAAAACCAATTCTTCATCATCAGATTTCTTTTCGGGATCAAGCCGGGAATCGAACTTAGACCCACCGTGAGAAGGTGTAAATGTTAGCGACGCGCTAACCCACTCACCCAAACACGGCCTGGTACGCAGTTGAACTTTTTGTCGCTTTTCTTTTGCCACCTTTGCTCGCTCAACATTGTTATTGTATTTTTATGTACACATGATTTTCATGAGATAACACAATGGTAATACGTAGCTTTGAACTTGTTCGCTTTTCGCCAAATAAAATTAATTAAAAATCTTCTGTGTACCTACACAATAATTCAACAATTAAAATAAATAAAAAAAAATAATCACATAAAAAAACTTTATTTTGGTACAGAATAATTCGAATAGCTTATTAGCGCAATTTTCAAGGATGGATGCGTGAACTCTATTATTTACATTTCTTTTCATTCGGGAAGTTCAACTAGAAACGATTAAATTAATCACTTTTTAATAGAGCTCTAGATTACCCGCGTATCGAGCAATTCGAACAGATAGAGTTTGTTTGAAGCCCGTTTGTTGTTCAAATGCCCGTACAAAAATTTGAGCTTAGGCATAGTATCAAGTTCGAGCTTCACGTGAAACTGCTGTCAAAATCTATACAAAATAACTGGTCGTGAAACATGCGTCAGATTTCACAGACATCTCAGGACAAAGTTGTACTGAGTTCCTGCCGTGAAAATGTTGCGAAACATTCTAGCAACATCATGCCAGCAACATTTTTTCACGACAATTAAAATATATAATGCTATTTATTTTCGAGTGAAAAGTGACATTTGTTGAAATTGAAATTTATATTTTGTATAAAACTTTTTTTATTGGCCAAAATTTGAAAGTTGGTTCTGAGGCGATGCTCCAAATTTTTCTTTTTACATTTTCTCAGTTTTGGCATTTATTCTCATTTGACAAAAAAACATTCTTGAAACATTTCACAGCAAAATAAATGCATGTTGCTGGCGAAATTTCACTGCTGTGAACTTAGTACTAGGCTAAAGTTGTACTGAGTTCCTGCCTTGAAAATGTTGCGAAACATGCTAGCAACAACATACCAGCAACATTTTTTCACGCCAATTTAAAAAGTTTTTATGTCTACTTCAGAGTACGAGTACCATATTTATGTATGACGCGTTGTCCCAATGTTAAAATTCTTGTTTGAATGGATGGAGTCGGACCCCAGGAATGTGTTTTTGGGTATATTTCATTTTTGGAAAAAAATGTCATTTACGCGGTTTGTACTTGGTCGATATGCGGTTTTGCACTTTAAACGACGATATGTATTACGAGTATAATCAGCAGTCTCATGAGGACTGATCTCTGTAAATCTTATAGATATAGTCACCACGTGGCAATTAACGATTTTATTTAAATATCTCTTCACAACACATACATATCATCAATTCGTATAACTTCATATCACATCATATCATATCTCCTCATAGCATATCAAATCATATAAAATCCTTTCATATCGCATCATATGATATCTTTTAATATCATGTCACATCATACCAAATCACACCATATGACATCAAGTCAAATCTCTTCACATAACTTCATATCGCATCATATCATATCTTCTCACAGCATATCACATCATACCAAATCACATCATATTACATCGAGTCAAATTTCTCCAAATCCCTTCATATCACATACCTTCAATTCACATAACTTCATATCGCTACACACCTTCTCATATCATTTCAGATCACTATCAGATGATATTATTAAATTTATGAGAACTTTTGAACAACATTAGAAATAAATAATAAGTTTGAATGAAGTGTTATTATTTTCGTTAGGACCCAATAAACACAGACGCGAGGATGATATCGCGGCGAATTCGAGGCGAGTTCGCGAAAGCAGATTTTCGCGAACGTTATTTCTCGGACTCGCCTCTAGTTCGCGGCAAGTTCGAGAAAACCAATTTTCGCGATATTAATTTCTTCAATTTTTTATAAGTTGTTTTGCACTAAAAAATCATTATACTTAGTTCTGAAATTTTACATTTATACCTGAACTCGAATATCACAGTTCCAGTAGATCAAATCGGTTTATAATCAAATAGATACGAGTATGTAGAAAAACCAATTCAAAATTGTTTAAATAAGGGGACTTTATTTACTGCTTAAATTTATTTGAAAAGCTTTTGTTATTCATGAAAGTTAAACTTTCTTTATAAATACATATATTTTAAGTGCTTTGTATTATTTTATACGGATTAAACCATTGCCAGTAAACCAAACTCTGAACTTTTAATTTTTCGAAACTCCATTTATAAAAAAATCTCGAATCGCTAATGAACAATTTTTCGAATCGCCAACGATCAGAGAAATTAAAAATTCTCGAATCGCTAATGATAAAAAATTCGAATCGCCGGCGATCCGAGAATGAACAAATTCTCGAATCGCTAGTGATAGGTGACATGCCTACGAATTCGGATTCGCCGATCTATCGCCGCGAACTATTGCCGCGATAATATAATCAGAGAAAGCGAATTCGACGAGAATTCGAGGCGAATCCGTTGTGTTTATTGAGGAGTTCACTACAAAATATCGTACTGTTTGTAAAATTAATTTTATTAATTTTTTTTTGTTTTGTTTAAAGAGTATTTGCATTTTTACTAATCTTAAGTCTTATATTTTTTAACACTAATATGAGAATTCAGTCACAACATTCTTTAGGAAAAATTATCATGTTTGCTATATAAAAAAATAGCGTCCAGTTGTGGGGTATTCAACCTCTTTTACTATTTCGAGGACAAATGTTCATATGTATGTATCTATGTACAGAGTTCTATGATCTAAATTCAAGAGCTAGTAATATTTTTAGCATATATTTGTGCACATAAATATGTGTGTACACTCTTAATAGCAGCATACCTTTTCACTTTCTTGGTGCATACATATGCGTGTATGTATATAAATTTTGCATTAACTTTATGTATATTTATAAACATGTATGTAAACTTGTTCAATCTTTTTGAATAAAAAAATTTTTCAGTTACTAAATTAAAAATTTCGTCATATTCAAAAAAGAAAATTGCCCGTCGCAAGTTTTCCACATTTATGCACAAGTACAAACGTATTTTCGCGGCCCGATCGCGTTTATGACCTCAAACCGACTGAATAGCTGGTTAGTTGCGTTTTATAAATTTTTTTTTTTTGGTTGAGTTGAGCTGAAATTCGCAGGAAAATGTGCTGAAGCCGCCCGCCCGGTCGGCTAATGATCGGCTGTATGCATTGGTATGGCTGTGATAGCTTTTGCGATCACTGGCTGACTAGCTGGCGGCTAGCGCTCAATTGTCTGTCTGCCTGCACGATTTGCTTTTGGTGCTTTTCCGCGCTGATCTAAATAATTTTGTGAATGTACATATTTGCTCTTAGCTTTTCTCAATTTTCTGCCGCTTTGAATTTTGTGAATGATTTTTTTTTTCTTTTAGTTTTGCCTAAAAATTCTGTTTTGCGTTCATTTATGTTTTGTGGCGTTAAAGAACTTGGGCTGAGCTAAGTATATAATTTATGTACAGACATATTTATTGCTTTTTGATATACATATCGCATAAGAGTTTTTGAATGGCTGACTAGCAGACCAGCTACTTTTCATAATCATGAAATATTTTTCGTTACTACCTCTCTCTCTAAATTTCTATTTTAATGCAACTCTTTTCTGCTAAATGACTATACTTAAAAAAACAAAAATGTATGTATGTATGTACATATTTACGAAAGCAATGATAATTTGGACGGATATGGTTTGTTGGTCTATTTGTGCGCATATTGGCGATTGCGAGTAAAAGAAAATGTGTTAAAGAAATCAGAGATCGCAACTATTACAATATTTATGAAAACATATACAAATTTATTGGGTAAAAATTGGGTGGGGAAAATGAAGTAATGTGATATAATACTGTAAAGAAAACACCATTAGTTCAGTGCTTTTGAAGAAAAGGTAAACCATATTAGTGAATGCAGTTGCACATGCACGGTTGCCAGACAGTTTTCCATTTGGTACATTGGTAAAGAGATTTCAAATTTGGCATATTTTACTTAAAGACTCAAAACCTTATAGGTAACAATTATTATAAACAAAACTTCATCAAGGAGAAATATTTTAAGTACCTAATCCTCTTTGAGCAATGGTTTAAAGTTTTATGATCGAAAGCGGTTTAATAAAAAAATGTTAATGCACATTTCTTATCTCGAGTTAGGTCGTTATGACTTCTGATCATAGAAATTGAAAGTATTTCTGGCTGCATGTGCTTGTGCCTAAAAACTCGCAGCTGCATATTTGGCAGCGCCAATTTACAATTAACAATGAAATTGTAGAAAATATGGGTCAAAACTGCATATAACATGATAATTAAGCACAACACATTTTTTGTATTTTTATTTACTTTTATTTCTTTACATTATACATATGTATGTAGATGTACCCCTGCAGTAAAAATCCGCAATGAATCCTTAATGAATCACTGATGCAATTCACCTATGACGAGGAGGCATCAGTGAATACTTTCATATAAAGACTGCTGAATTTTTCATATAAATGGTTTGCTTTCCTCAGAAAAAAAAAAATAAAAACAAATAAAAATATACTGAGCTATGACGACAGTGATGAATATTCAACAAAGAATCATCACTGATCCTTCAGCAGTGACACAAATTTACTGCAGGGACAATGTGAGTTATATACACTCATATATACACTCAGAGAAAAAGCAAGCTAAATTCAAGTCTAGTTGGCTTGAATCAAGCCGAAAACGTCATGAAAGTCTGTTAAGCTTGAAAATGATAAAATCAAGAATATATTCTTATTTTTAGAACGAGTTTTTTTAAAATAAAAAGCTTATATTAAGGATTTTCCGTTTTGAAATAAGCTTATATAGAGTTACTTTCAGCACTTCCCATGATTGATTTAAGAATGTAAAGCTGATTCCACATAGAACTTTGTGTTGCGCTACGTGACACTTTCTGCGTGACAGCTGAGATTAAAATACATGTATCTATATGAGGTTTCTCACATAACAAAAAGTAACGCAACGCCGAAGTTACGTAAAGCACAAAGTTGCCCAATTCTCAACTTTTGGGGGCGTTGAAATTTTTTTTCAGTTTCACTTCAATTCAAAAGTAAATAAACATATTTACATTTCACACAATTGAAAAATAATTTAATAGATTTTTATTTTCTAATTTACTTTTTTGTAAATAAAACGGAGAATGAGAGATTTTTCAGAAAATAAATATTTTTTGAGTGATGTTGCAGCGTTCAATGTGGCATAGTTTTTCAGTTTTGCGTTGTTTGACATAGAAAGCGGCGTAACGCAAAGCGGAAAAAGTTTTATGTGGAATCAGCTTAAATTCTTATTTTGAGAATGTTCAACTTCGTTTTAAGAATACTAATACTTGATTTCCCCTTTTTCGAAATTCAAAATTCGTAATCATTTAACCCACCTAACAAAAATAAAAAAGAAAAGGTTTGTATATGTACGTATACATATATGTAAATGTAATTCTTATTATTACTATATACAATTGAGTTCTTACATACATGCATATATACATATGTGTAGATTATAAAGCTAAAATTATTTGTATATGCAATAGGAGTCTTAAGATGTTATAACTATGTAGTTCTTATTACCAATATTTAATTTTGGTAATGGAAAATCATTATTTATATAATACACTTGTAAAGGCAAAGTTGCTAATTAAAAAAATGAGTGATGCACAACTTTGTTGGAACAGGAATTCGGTTTTGGCGTCATATTCGTATTAGTAACTGATATTTCGCTTATCATTAGACCTTAATCAAATTTGGTTACGGTTTCGTTTTCCTCATCGTCTCCACCTCCATCTCTGTCTTCTTTTTTTATTTCCTGAAAAAGAGGCATTTTGGATCCATATATACATATTTAATTATTATATTATACATATACATACATATGTATATATGTACAAAATTATTGAATAAAATAAGAGCTCAACTAGGTTAGGTTAGGTTGAGGTGGCTGTCTCCGCAATTCATGAAAGCGGGGACACACTTAGGCCGAGGTGGCCCATTGTGCCCTAGCTTCCTTATCCCTATTTACAAACCTTTCCGGAAAAATTAGATTCAAAAGTATGATAAGATTAGATGCCCGTGAAGCTAAACCAGCGCGTTTGTTTCATGAAGCGCAGAAAATCTAGTGTCCTTGCATTTTCCATCTCCGCCAGGCACTCGAAAAAGTGTTTATGGAGAAAGCGGTACCTGGATAGCGACAGTGCGGGGCAGTGGCATAGATAGTGCTCAACACTCTCTATTTCCTCCACGTCCCTACAGCTGCGGCAGAAGTCGTTTTTATATAGGCCCATGCGAGAGGCGTGAGTGCCCATAAGACAATGGCCTGTTAGAAGTCCCACCAGCGGACCTATAGAGAGCCGATTCAGATGCAGCACCGATACAGACCTAGCCTCATCCAGTCTAGGCCAGATTTGCCTAGAAATCACACAAGTTGACTCCTTGGCCCATCTAGCGTTAGCCTGTTCAATGGAGCGAGATCTCAACCAATGCTTGCATGAGATAAGCGGGGGGCCAACCCATGTCGCAGATGTGATATCCTGCAAGCTTGTGCCTTCCCTTGCTAACTCATCTGCAATGCAGTTGCCCCGAACGTTGCTATGGCCTGGAACCCAAATGACGTTCAGGTCGCACCTTTCGGCTAGTTTGTTCAAAGACTCCCTACATTTCATTGCAACTATAGATGTAGTATTGTTACTCTGTAAGGATTTTATGGCAGCTTGGCTGTCAGAGAAGATTTTGATAGAATTTATGTCTGGCAGATCTGTCAGGCGACGAGCTGCTTCCCATATGGCTATGAGCTCAGCCTGATAGACGCTGCAGTGATCAGGTAGGCGCAAACTTAATTTCAGATGAAGCTTTTCGCAGAAAAACCCACTTCCAACTCTATTGTTCAATTTAGAGCCGTCCGTGTAAAGGTGCAGTGTATTAGGGTCGGGATCCCCTAAGTTCTTCCACTCGCTCCTCTCCGGGATTCTTGTGGAGAATTTGTTATCCCAACAAAAGGCTGGTATTGCATAGTCCAGCTTTAGAAAATTGGCAGGGACGTTACTAAGAATTTGAGCGTGCCCGAATCTGGTGTCCCTCCAGGGTTCGGTTGCATTGAGCCTTGCCGCGTTGCAGCTGGCAATGAGTTTCGCCTGTATATCCGTGGGGAGAAGAAATAGGATGGTTTCGAGAGCTTTAGTTGGGGTGGAGGGAAGGGCTCCGCTAATAAGCATGGAAGCCATTCGCTGCACTCTAGTTAATTTGCTCTTATTGGTTTCGAGTTCCAGTGCTGGCCACCATATGGTGACTGCATAGAAGATTATAGGTCGCACTACCGCTGTGTACAGCCAATGGACGATTTGGGGGTTAAGTCCCCATCTCTTGCCTATCGCTGATTTACATGCGTAAAGTGCTAACATGGCTTTTTGGGATCGTACTTCTACGTTCCGTTTCCAGTTTAGTTTTCTGTCTAGAATAACACCAAGGTATTTAACCTCGGTAGAGAGTTTAATCTCCTTCCCATTTATGGACGGAGGTTTGAATTCAGGTATCTTATGTTTGCGGGTAAACAGAACCATTTCCGTTTTCTCAGAGCTGACACTGAGCCCGCATTTCAGAGACCAGGTTTTTACAATGTTGAGTGCATTTTGCAAAAGGTCGCTCAGCACCGGTATATGCTTGCCAGTCGCTGTCAGGGCGATGTCATCGGCGTACGCAATGACCTGGCAGCCCGTGTGCTGAAGTTTAGAGAGCAGGGTGTTCACCGTTAGGTTCCAAAGCAGAGGAGACAAAACTCCACCCTGGGGTGTTCCCCTGTTGGCATACCTAGTTATCGATGAATTACCCATTTCAGAAATAATGGCTCTTCTACTAAGAAGAAGTTCGACAAACCTCACGAGAGCCTCCTCTACCTCCAAGTCCCGTAGGGCGGTGGTAACGGCTCCCGGTAGAACATTGTTGAAAGCTCCTTCTATGTCGAGAAAGATGCCCAGTGTGAATTCCTTAAAGGCTAGCCCCTTTTCTATCTTGGAAGTGATAGCGTGTAGAGCAGTCTCTACGGACCTGCCTTTGGAATAAGCGTGTTGAAAAGGAGATAGAGTATTCGCACGGAGCCTGATATAGACATCCAGCAATCTCTCAAGAACTTTGAGTAGAAAAGAGGTCAGGCTTATCGGCCTGAAATCCTTTGAGCTGCTGTAGGAGGCTCTGCCCCCTTTAGGAATAAAGATCACCTTCGCCTTAGTCCATTCTAGAGGAATGTATGACAGGTTGAGGCAGGCTTTATAGATAGGAACAAGTAGAGGGATTAGAGTATCACTTGCTGCCTGTAATTCAGCAGGAAAGATCCCATCTATTCCCGGAGATTTGAAGGGTTTGAAGGATTTAATTGCCCATTTTACCCTTCTGTTAGTAATTATGTGCTCCAGGTCATTAGATGTCCTGGGGTTAGAGTAGGTTCTATAAGGTTCCGAGGTGCACCCTGGGAAGTGTGTGGTGACCAGGGTGTTCAGAATATCAGTACTAGATGTGGCCCAGTCCCCATTTTGCATTCGGATACAGCTTGGGGGAACTGGGTTAGTAGAGAGGACCTTTCGTAGACGATTGGCCTCAGAGATTTCTTCTATGTCGCTAGCGAAGTTTTTCCATGAGTCTCTTTTAGCTCTTTGGATCGACTTCTTGAAAATTTTTAAGGCATCCTTGTAGGCTTGCCAGTTGCCAGTTGTTTTCGCCTGGTTGAAGAGTTTTCTGCTGTTAAGCCGAAGCTTGGAGATCTCCGGGTTCCACCAATAAGGTTTCTTTTTACCCCGAACTATGACTTCCGGGCAGGCACTCTTGAAAGCAGCGTTACAGGATTTAGTAACAAAGTCAACTGCTTCATCGACTTTTGACGATGTGTCCAGCACACCGAGAGAAACAGACCCGTTATTGGAGATAGGCGCTTCATCAGTTGTTAACGGTAGGCTTAACATACCGAGAGAAGCGTGCAAGAGCTCAACTAACCTCAATGGCTTTTCAGTTTCAATTTCATTAATTATTACGGGAAAGTATTGTGCTCGCGATAAATATTACAGCTGTTTGTTTGCTAAATAAACTTTTTCCATCTTGCTAATTGTTTTTTTCTATTGACTAAAAAAATTTTTCTTTGTCACACAAACAATTGGTCATGGTATTCTGAAATTAATAATTTCATTCTTAAATCAAGATTTTTTTCAGTTTTTTATCTTGTTTCTAGAATACCGTTCTTGAATCAAGATTGGGGAAATATAAATTGAATTTATTTTTCCTTAATTTCTATAATTCTTAATTCAAGTACAACACAGCTTGTTTTTAGCCTGTGGCTTTTCTCTGAGTGTACATAAATGAAATGTTTGCTGCCACATATTTTGCAAATGCATAGACATTCGGGTGGTCCCCAAATGTATAGAAACAAATTGCATAGCATTTTTCCTCAATCTCACCCCGTTGGTCGATGCTAATATAGTCGAAGAAGATACCACATGTAAATTTTTGTGCCAATCGGAGACGGTTAAGGAGTGTCGCAGAGGAGTTAATAGTCTCCGATCGGAACCAAAATTTGTATCCAGTACACAGAGCGAAAAAAGATAGGTTAATCTAAACGAAAAAATTGTTAATAAACTGTTTTTCTATTTAATATTGAAAAACAACCAACAAGCACAGTTCAGGTGGTTAATTTAGCAGGCAGAAAATTTTTAAATGACATTTTAACCATAAATACAGTTAAACTACGCTAGCTTAGAGTGCAAATTGTGTAAGTCCTTTTTTCAAACTTTGTAGGAGACAAAAAACAAAAAATAAAAAAATTTCAAAATGAAAAAAAAAAATTTCTGTTCATATAAAAATTTTGGACTTACACAATTTTCTTCGCTTTTTGGACTTACACAATTTGCGTATCACTGAATAACAACGAGTAGAAATATGACAAGTATCACAGACTTGTTTAGCGTGGTGCGTATTTGATTTTTCTAGCTTTCTACACTTAAAAACACTTTTTCATAAAAATGGACTTACACAGTTTGCACTCTAAGCTAGCGACTAATCGTTAGAATTGTAGAATATAAATTTAATTAAAAACAAATGCTACGGCTCTCTTTTTCTTTGTGTGTGTCTTTGAGTACAGCAGTATCGATTTTGGGTATTAGATATAAAAAAAAAAAATAGAATAAATTTTTTGAGTCTTCATATGGAATCTGAACTTTGACCCCTGTGCGACAGCTTTGCGGTTTAGGGGGTGAGACTGAAAACAAAATGTTCATTTGATTTTTTAAGGAACACCCTAATAGGCATAAATATATGTATAATTAGAGTAGATAAGCGAAAAATTGCAACAAATCGCTCAAAGGAAAAAAATTATTAAAAATTTTAAAGAAAAAAACTAGTGCAAAGAAATAAATTTTGACCTCTGCCTTAACTGAGCATTTCACTGTTTAAATGGGGTAGTTATACTCCAAACTGTATATGTATATCTGAACAATCGGTTGTATGCGAATTATATGTATCTAATAATGGTTCGATTTGACCGATTCTGACAAACGATGAATTGTACATAAGAATGCATCCATATACCGAGTTTCATTGGAGAGCACCATCGTGCTCATAATGCCCGAATTATCTTTACTAGGTATGACTCTTGGAAAAAAGTTTATTTGTAGTGCACGGTATAATTAAATAGTGATTTTCTCGGAAGTGTGCCACTACTGTTTACCCACACATATGTATGTATGTGTAGGTATTTTATTTATAAGCACTCATGCCCTGCAGTAAAAATCCGCAATGAATCCTTAATGAATCACTGATGCAATTCACCTATGACGAGGAGGCATCAGTGAATACTTTCATATAAAGACTGCTGAATTTTTCATATAAATGGTTTGCTTTCCTCAGAAAGAAAAAACAAAAACAAATAAAAATATACTGAGTTATGACGACAGTGATGAATATTCAACAAGGAATCATCACTGATCCTTCAGCAGTGAAACAAATTTACTGCAGGGTGTATCTATTCACCCACGACTAAAGTGGGCCTTTTCCAAGTCAAGATCAATGTGCAAAGGTGATGCAAATTACTTTAAAAAATAACTCACAAATCCATTTAAATATTCACAATCACAATCACATATGAAACGTAACCCTGTAAAAATTGTGCGATTCGATTCGAAAGAGATTCGTTCCGGATTCCTCTCTTTCGGGTACAATTTGTCTACAGTTACTCTTCGATTGCACCTGGAAGGGTAAAAGTGTAGACCAATTGTTGACAATTGCACTCAAAAGGTAAAAACGAACTTCGAATATGCTGTTGTTCAGGTATAAAACTTCCATTTGATATCCGATTGGCATCAAAGTGGAGTAGTTTACCTTCGTACTAGTTCAGGTATAAAAGAGTACAATTAGTCTCACCATAGGACATGTTCAAACAAAAGGGAGTACTTCATGCCATATAAAGAGACCACAAGTTGTATTAGTCGCACACGCCCTTGCGAGTGATCCCGAACACATTCCTGAATAGTCGCATTTTTTGCAGGGTAACGTAAACGCGCAAAAAAACGTGACACACAGGCTCTCCCCTTGCACACCACAATATTATGCTTGGATGCTGAAGTATATGAGAGTTTATTGTCAATTCTGACGCCGCTTTCAAACCATTTTAGAACTAGGAGAAAGCGAGACATATCCATGCATACATACATACATCTGTATACCCCAAACAAACATGTCGTACATTACGTATACGTAACACTTTCCTTTCTCAACAGAATCTCAGCGGAATCCCATGCAAAGCAACAAGAATTGACCTTTGCCGCTAACCTCTAATGAGGAGAGCGGTGTACCGAAAAGAAAACTTGTGAACGTGTTGTTGGTTAGAAAAATAAAAAATAAAACGTTAACTCACCATAATTCCCAGCGACACTTAGAAACACATAAACCATATTTTTTGTGCGGTTTTAATTCTTTTTCGGTTCAGTTGCAAAACAATTTTTGGAAATTTTTAACTTTTTTTATAATTTGCTTATTTCAACGATTACATAATCAACAAAAACATCAACTTAAAGAAAAAACACTTAGCTACCGCACGACGTAAGTACATACATATGTAGGTGTAAGTATGTATAAGTATGTATATGTAAAAAAAATAATTAAATCCAAAACTAAATTTTAATTTGAGCACTTTGGTTTGTGTGCGCCACCGCTACCGTCTCGGCGCTTCACATGTTGAACGTTTAATCGCGTTTTGAATACTACCAAATCGCTGCTGGACTAAACTATTAAGCCAACGACGGAATGGTGCCGCTAACGCAGCTGAAAACACAACAACACAACATGCTTGTCGGCGCGTACTTTTGTACTGCTCATTTATTTGCTTATACTCGTAGCAATTGCAAAATGTATGTATGTAAATATATATGTATGAACATATGTACATAGTATGTAACGCTTTTGTAGGTTTATATGTATGAATAAAGGTACGAGTTCAGTACATGCGCGAATTTATATATGTATGTACCTTAGGGTAGTCCTTAAAATCAAATTAGCGATTTTCTTCGGTTGCACCTCCTAGATCGGTAACAGCGCAGTCAAAGATATTACGTATAAATTTTGATCACGATCGGAGATGGTTAAAGGATGTCCCACAGGGGTCAAAATTAAGAAAGGTCTATGGAGATTCAAAAAAATAAATTTATTCTTTTATATGTAATGCCTGAAATCGAGAGTCTTGCATTCAAATATATTAAATATATATTTTGGTCCCGATCGAAGATGGTTAAGGGATGTCGCATGGAGGGTCCCATATGGTGATATGAAATTGACCCCTGTGCGACACCGCTTAACCGCCTCCGATCGGAGACAAAATTCATATTTGGTATCTTCGACTGTATTAGCATCGACTTAGGGGGTAAGGTTCACGACATATGATATACAATTTGTCTTCATACATTTGGGGACCACCCTAATTTACATACATATGTAGATATGTACATAGCGAAAGCAATAAAAATTAGAAATTTAATTATCAAGTCGCTTTCAATGGCATTAGAATTTTGTTTGCTGATTTTATGTTTTTATTTTCGGACCTTTTGCACTCTTCTCTCTCTCTCTAAGGGCACGTTTTATTGTATGAACATATGTATGTATGTATGTATGTATATTCATTTGTAACAATATGTATAGATATGCATATGTACATACATATATAGTAAATGTTGCTGCAACTTGCCACCCAACTTTTCAATCGTTCGCCACCGGCTTACCGGTTTTGGCGGTGGTTGCGCGTCGCTTATTTTGAAGAGCCGCGTTCAAAATCTTTGACTATGTACAAGCATATGTATGTATGTATTAGGGATTCCAATTTTTCCCATTTTTGCGATCCCGGGATTTTCGGTATTTTTTTTATAATCCCGGGATCCCGGGATTGGTCCCGGGATTTTGCCATTAATTATTTTCCGACATTTTGGGTTGAAAAAAGTGAATATATTTTTCGTGGAACGCTACAACTTTAAAATGCAAAGAAAGTAATTGATTTTTATTGCTATTTTTTATTTAAAACAAAAATTATTTAATTAAAAAAAATAAATAAATTCATGCGTATTATTTAAAATACTTAAGAGTTACTTTAAAAAATACAAACAACAAAGAAAATGGCATACATTTGGTGTAAGAAATATTTGCTTTACAGTTGGTACTTTTAAGATATTGACAAGAAGGCTTGCGATCATTTGATAATAATGTGTGACAAAATAAAAAATTTGAAAGTACTTTTTCGAGGTTCACATATGTTAAACGAGTAGGCCTTACCAAAACATCCGAAGACTGCATATTTAGAATTTCAATACACCCTCAAAATCTGGAGTTACGGGCCAAAAACCCCTCTTTCATAGGGTAAGTCAGTCTGTTTCGTCTATCAACATGATTTTTAAATATTATCGAAATTAATTTTTTTCCATAATTTTTTCATATTTCTCGAATAATTTGTTAACCAGTGTATATATATAATTACATATTTCGAAACAATCTCCTGTTAATACTGTTTTCAACGAGATAAAAACTATTATTAAAGATGAAAAAATTGAATCTTTGACATTGTAGTGTGAAACTCTCAAGTCTAATTAAAATTTTACCTGGTCTTTGGTAATTTTATTTCTTGATTATTGTTTGCTTTTTCTTCCAATATTTACTTTTCATGGGAGAAAATTCCGAAAACTGTTGAGAATAAAATGGCCCAAAATCAGGAAATCGAAGTTATCAAAAGAATTTTACCACAAGAATTAAAAATTTTAAAAGTACCTAACGTACGTTTCCTTACTTCACAACAAAAAAATTTAATTAAAAAAAAATCAAAAAATATTAATTCTTACTTTCACTAATGGACATTTTTAATTTTGGCAAAAATGTTGCACTTATTATGAATTTTCTTCGGGCTTTCAAATTTTTTTGCTCTATTCCAAAATTTTTTCTGGCGTTTTTGTTCTATTGACAAAATATAAAACTAGCCTGATTACGGGGAAAACATTTCTGCTCTTCTGCGTTGCATTACTTTTGTTATGCATCATATGAAAAATGCAACATTTTCACAGGGCACAGGGCACATGTTGATAATTCTGCCATGTAATAATTCAAAATTTTCGTTCAGAATAGGAAACGCTATTAGTATACAGATCTGAGATCAATAAAAATTATATAAAATACTTTTTTTTGCTATAATAGGGGAATATTCTGTCTTTATTTTATCCCGAAAATCCCGGGATCAAAAATCTAGCAATCCCGGGATTTTCGGGGTGTCAAAAAGGGCGGGATCCCGGGATCCCGGGATCCCGGGATTGGAATCCCTAGTATGTATGTATGTATATATGTATGTATTTGCATAATATAAGTTTTCATTTCCACGTTTTTATATATATACATACATATGTATATTTATGTAGGGTGTTTCATTTTTAACCAAAACTTTTTCTTGGTCTTACCTGAAAATCCCATTCTTTGCAGAAAATAAATTACATTCTCCACTCTGAAAAAACTACCCGTAGTTAAACCAACAAATTACGGCTGTTGAATCTCCGTCTTTGATTCAACAGCAAAAGTATTTGTTTTTACAGCAAAGTTTTTGATCCAACAATTTATTCAAAAACGGGCGTTGTTGATTCAAAAACTTGCTTGCCTTTAAAAAATTTTTTGTGAGAAAATATTTTTTTGTGAGAAAACCAACAAAAAAAATAATGATGGAGAGAAGATGAAGAGAAAAATCCAAAAAAAATTTATTTTTAGCAACAATTTTCTCCCCGTTGTAAACAAAACTAATGAGAACAAATTTTTTTAAATTTTGTTTTTACAATGATTCAAATAATTCATGGATTCCTTTTTAGGAAATGGAAGTATAAATAGGTTACTACAATTCAATATAATGTTGAATGTTCCACTATGTGATGATTGGATAGAATTTCAGGTAGATGTCATGGTTCGAATCCGGAGGAGAATGTAAAATAAAGAAGAAAAATCAGAATAAGAAATAAAGATAGCAACCAGTGAATGATAAGAAGGAGAGAAGAATAGGAGAACAAGCGGAGGCTACATATTTGCAGTTGGGACCCGGGCGGAGAGAAGATGAAGAGTAAAATGCAAACAAAAATTTATTTTTAGGTGAAAATTTTTTCCAACAATCTCCGTTATTGACTTAAATCAACAACGCTCGCACCTTTGAAACAACAACGGAGCGTTGTTGGGCTCATTTCAACTGCGAAAAGTAGTTGATTTAACAGCGAAAGTCTTTAGATTTGCAACGATTTTTTTCAGAGCAGCAAATCCCAATAATCAACAAACCATCAAAACATTCTTTTGTAGTATGTATAATTCACCCCCTATAACACCTATAAATGGAAATTTTTGACCCGTTCTTAACTCAGCTTTGATGAAAGGTCGTTAAAAATATGCAAAATGTGCTATGAAAATTTTAAGTAGAAAATTCTGAAAGGGGCCACTAAATCTGAAAATATACTACGTCTTAAGATAAATAGTTACGTAAGAGAGCTTATTTCAAAATAATGTTTGCACATTTGACATAAATAAAGAGAGAATAAAAGATATTGCCTGAAAATCAAACACCCTAATGTCCATACATACATGCTTATGTCTGTCGGTTATGCATGATTTCCTTCCAAGGTGAGTTACCTATATGATCTTTTCTATGATTTCTTAAATAATATAAATATGTACATATTATACATATATATATGTATTAATATCAATTTACTTTTAATATTGTATTTTTTATATAATTTCCTCAAAATTCAGCTTTATTTTTCAAGCGGAACAAACTTTTTATTGAAGCTTCAATATACACTGCTAATAAATAGTACATAAAATATTGAGTACATAACCACCATGTATGTATATACATTCATATGTATTTATTTATTTATATAAGCACGTGGTAAAGCAATCACAATAAGTAGTTTACTAGTAAGCACTTTCCGTCAGTAGCGTAGTTTGTTAGGGGGTTCTTCCTTTTAATTACTTTAACTTTTTGTTTTGTGGAATCATCTTGAGAACATCGTTCCAAATCTATTGGAGGATTTTTTTTTCGCAATATTTGACCTTTAATGAAAATTAAATTTGAAATAAAAATGGAACGTCACTAATGAAAAAGACAAAACTTTAGAATCATGACAAAATTCAGTTTGAACTTTCCGACAGAACCTTGATTCATACTCTGGATCAACAATATCAAGATCAGATAGTTTTCGACTGAATCCGTCGCTATGTAAAATCCTAGAAAATACATCAAATCAAAAATGCTTTTAAGTTTGCTTTTGTTTACAATAACTTTAGCGGAAGCTATTTCTCTAATAGGCACCCTTTTTCCGCTGTCTTCGATCCGTGCGGCTTTTAACCTTTGAATTTCTATTTAAATTAAAATTAGTTCTATTATCATTGTTTCCTTTATTTGTCTACGCTTATCTTCATTAGAATTAATTTTTGAAATCCTCACGCTTAGCAGCAAATCGTTACGCGATCAGCGAAAGTAAATTTTCCAAACAAAAAAGTTCTGCTAAAAGCTTTTCAAGGTTGGAAACATGACAAAATTCAGTTCAGGGTCTGCTTCTAACCCCTTTTAAGTTATGTATGTGATTTCGCGCTGTGCGCTGGCACATAAATGCACACACATTTTGAAATTGTTTGTATGTATATGTAAATGGAATCATATCGCGAATTTGGTGGTCGCTTTCGATAATGTGTATGTATGCATGTATGTACATTAGGATGTTTTGCTTTTGGCGGATGCCTTGCTGAAAGTGTGTTTAAAATGAAAAATTGCTAATAATTATGAAGGAGATTTGCTATCTTCTTCTTCTTAATTGGCGCGTAACCGTGCAATCTTATATTATAAATGTGAAATGGAAATTGTGTTTAAACTCAATTGGCGAGAAAACCGCTGAACGGATCCTTACGAAACTTTGCACACCTAGGTATTTTCATCCGGTAATTGCTATAGGCATATTTTTAATCTGATTAAAAGTCAGGGATGGGCACCTCCCATACAAAATTTTCCTTTTTTTCGTAATATCTCTTGAAATATTTGTACTAGAATAATGAAAATTTTTGTGAAGGAATAATACAAAAATATATACTCAACGGATAAACAATTTAGGTCTTGGTAAAACAGGGATGGGCACTCTCCTCCCATATAAACTGACATTTTCACATCGAATATCTCTGGAAATATTTGTAGTAGGGTACTTAAAATTGGTGTGAGGGCATGTGAGATAACTATGTATTAAACGGGTAAAAACGCTAGGTCTTGGTAAAGCAGGGATGGGCACCTCCCATACAAACTGAAACTTTCACAGCGAATATCTCTGGAAATATTTGTAGTAGGGTACTGAAAACTGGTGTGAGGGCATGTGAGATAACTATGTATTAAACGGGTAAAAACGCTAGGTCTTGGTAATGCAGGGATGGGCACCTCCCATACAAACTGAAACTTTCACAGCGAATATCTCTGGAAATATTTGTAGTAGGGTACTGAAAACTGGTGTGAGGGCATGTGAGATAACTATGTATTAAACGGGTAAAAACGCTAGGTCTTTTAAAGCAGGGATGGGCACCTCCCATACAAACTGAAACTTTCACAGCGAATATCTCTGGAAATATTTGTAGTTGGGTACTTAAAATTGGTCTGAGGGCATGTGAGATAACTATGTATTAAACGGGTAAAAACGCTAGGTCTTGGTAAAGCAGGGATGGGCACCTCCCATACAAACTGAAATTTTCACAGCGAATATCTCTGGAAATGTTTGTAGCAGGGTACTGAAAACTGGTGTGAGGGCATATGAGATAATTACGTACTCAACGGACAAAAAAAAAAAATAAGAAAACTATCTTTGACGTCAAAAATGATATTTTTCTATGTAACTTTTTTGGACTAACTCAATATGCTAATATTTTAAAAGCACGTGGTGTGAAACCCGCGGGTAACCTCTAGTAAAATAATAATAATAATATAATACAATGGCGCTATTATAACTCTGACGACTTTTATGGCCGAGCTTCTCTCCCAATTTGGGGTGTGCTCCTTTTTGTTTTTCCTACTAATTGGGTGGACCTACAGTTTTATGCCGGCTCCGAACGGCGAATGCATTTTTTGTGAGAAGCTTTTTCATAGCAGAAATACTCTCGGAGGGTATGCCGTCCACTGCCGAGAGGTGACCGCTGCTCTTAAAAAACCCAATAATTGGATTTTTACTAATTAGAAATTTTTTTTGGCGTTTTGCTCGGACCGTGATTTGAACCCGAGACCTCTGGCATAGCAGGCGAGCACTCTACCCACTGCACCACAGCGGCCAGGCCAGTCTATTTTGTTTCGTGCTGCTTGGCGCCCATTGGAAAGACGAGTCAGTCTTCACCTGATCTACCCAACACTGCCTTTAGCGGGTTTTGAAAGAAATACTTTCTTAAAACAGATATAAACGGATGTAGTTTAAAATAGCGCTTTGAAGGTTAAAATTTCCCACGAACTTTTTGCTTTACACACAAGATTTTCACTGATTCTTCTTGAACCTAAATGAATCTAGGAAAAAAATGTTCACATTATATTTTCGAAAGAGAAAAGCCTGTAAAGCAAAATTATCTACGGATATTTACATACTTATTTTCTCTAAATACTAAAATTTTCAGGCAGAACCGAGAGAAAAAACATCACTTAAAAATGAAGCACCCTAATTTACAAGCATACATATATACATACATACATATACATATAAACCACAGTCGGAAATTTGTGTATAAAATTCACTGTCACCGAATTATGAGAAAATTAGTAACAACACGAAAAAAATGCTTATCAGTCAAAGCTTAGCAAAGTGATGAGCACTAAAAATGAGCTTTTCGCGAGCGTTTTGTGTCACCTGAGAATGGTACGACTGTGGGGATTGCGGATATTTCAGCCCCAATGCATTATCAATTTCTCTCATATTGATGTGGATCGAAAGCTCAAGCAAGCAAAGTTTTAAGTTGTGCGGAAATTACATACATAAGTACGTGGATATGGCTGCTTTCTTTTGCAAGCAAGATGGAAAAAACACTAGCTGGTTGAGCGAATAACATGGAAAGCAACAACAAAAACTAAGCTAGTTGGATTGGTTAAGCGAGTTGAGTTGAAAACGCTAAGCACTTTGTCGAGTTGGGCAGCTGTGTTGCAGAATGAAGCTGTTGGGAATAGCACTTGAAATTACATAATAAGATAAACATATACATAGAATAAGTGTGAAATGTCTGCCACAATAGAAAATGCTTTAAAACAAGCACCGGCAAAGGTAAACCCCCACGGGCAAATGAGAAGCAACGCACAGATTTTAATCAATGTATCGAAAATCGGTCTGCACTCCCCAACACAAACTCTCTCACATTTTGCCGTACTCTGCTTTAGAATTATTTTAGTAACTATTCAGTTATAAACTTTTTTTAATTCTTTTCTTTTATTTTTGTTTCTGGTTGCTTTTATTTTTGTCTCACATAACGTTTTCTCATCTTTGCCCAATGAACTGAATACCAATTGCTTACTAAAGCTTGCAAACTATCATGTTGTGCCAACAAACAAGCGTCATCGATCAACAGCAACAACAACAGCAATATTATGGTTAAACAATGTGTATGCGTATGTGCTAAAATATATCTATGTATCTACTATAAAGAAAAAAACAGGGACTTGTAACAAAACTCGTAACGAAACGAAACTCTCGTTTCTGGCGTTTCTGTTCCAAGAAACATTAAAGGATAGAAACTAAATTCGAAACCAAAAGATTGTAACGTTTCAATAAGTAACAAAACCTGTAACGAAACTAAATTAATTTTGTTCCTTGTAACAGAAACAGAAACAGAAACAAAACTCCTTTGTAACAAAAGTCGTAACAAAACTCAGAAACGTTTCCAGCAGAAACAAAACCTGTAACGAAACTAAATTAATTTTGTTCCTTGTAACAAAATCCGTAACGAAACTAAATTAATTTTGTTTCTCAGAAACAAAATTAATTTCGTTTCTCAGCCTCAGAAACAAAATTAATTTTGTTCCTTGCAACAAAAACAAAATCAGAAACGAAATTAATTTTGTTTCTCAGTGGCAAAACTATAAAAATTATTATAATACTATTTGCCGTACATTAGGATGGACTTTTTATTTTTAGGTATATAATATATATATGTATACCTGTGGCATTTTGATGTGCAAACATTTTTGCTGTAGCTACGAGTAATTTCGAAAAACAGGTAAAGTTTACGCGTATCTAATGAAAAGTTTTGGGCAGGGCTTCTACAGGGAGCCCTATTATTTATGATTCCTGGGTCGGGTCGCGAGATATGGGTCAGAACGAGGACCCGGATGAAGTTGTGTGTTTCTGAGTAATATTGGTATCTAATGAAAGGTTTTGAGCTGGCCTTCTACAATATTGGTATCAAATGAAAGATGTTGAGCGGGGCTTTCGTATAGAGCTCTATTCTAGACCGGGTCTCCACATATGGGTCAAAATGGGGATCCGGATGATCCTTGAATATTTCTGAGCAATGTTGGTATCAAATGAAAGGTTTTGAGTAGGACTTCTACACGGAGCCCCGAGATATGGGTCAAACGTGGATCCGAATGATCTTGTATGTTTCTGAGCAAAACAAAAAAAATCAAAATCAGAAATCAAAAATCAAAAATTAAAAATCAAAAACCAAACACCGAAACAAACAAAACGAACAAAAACAACAAAATGTAGCAGTGACAATGGCAACAAAAAATTATAAAAACGATAGTCGCATTTTAATCGATAGAAAACCAGTGAAAAAATGAATAAGGGAAAGGGAATAAAAGTCCTATTTCGAAACTGATTACACATCAATGTTCATGAGTACTCCTTACTCACGTGTCCTTTTTTTTAACTCAACTGGAGTTAAGAAAATATGTGAAAATATCCCATTATCCATACGAAACGATATTACACCCGCCAAAGCATCCTGTACTGCTTCGACGTCTTATAAAAATCATGATGATGAAGAAATTGCACTACAAAGTAGTCTGAATGAGCTATTATTAGAAAATTAAATATTTATTGATAACAATTAATGTATACTTTTCACAATCCGTTGTTCTATGCATATAAAGCGTTTTTATATATCATTTAAAAAAATTAAAAAAGACAACCCTAATAGTCACCCAATTATATTTTTCTTCATATCGACCCCTTTGTGCGACTTTATCGTAAGGGACAAAAGAAAATTTTACAGGAGAGCATTTTTTTTTTGTTTTTTTCACTGTTTTTTACTGGTATATTTAAATGAAATTGAACACGCGTTTAGATGGTTAATTAATATATTGAACCTGATATCTTTTTTCTTGAAAAAATTTGCAGTTTGCGAAAAAATCATAATTTTTTCCCTTACGATAATTTCGCTCTCAATGTTTTATGAGCGTATTTGAATAAATGTCCCTTACGAAAAAAAATAAAAAAATATAAGTGTCTTATTCCATACTTTAGTTGGTTGCCACAGACATACATACATACATACATACATATATGTATATTATATACCTAAAAATAACAAGTCCATCCTAATGTTCTGCAAATATAGTTTTTCTACTGAGAAACAAAATTAATTTTGTTTCTGGTTTTGTTTTTGTTGCAAGGAACAAAATTAATTTTGTTTCTGGTTTTGTTTTTGTTGCAAGGAACAAAATTAATTTTGTTTCTGATACTGAGAAACAAAATTAATTTAGTTTCGTTACGGATTTTGTTACAAGGAACAAAATTAATTTAGTTTCGTTACAGGTTTTGTTTCTGCTGGAAACGTTTCTGAGTTTTGTTACGACTTTTGTTACAAAGGAGTTTTGTTTCTGTTTCTGTTTCTGTTACAAGGAACAAAATTAATTTAGTTTCGTTACAGGTTTTGTTTCTGCTGGAAACGTTTCGGAGTTTTGTTACGACTTTTGTTACAAAGGAGTTTTGTTTCTGTTTCTGTTTCGTTACTTAGCTGTGTAACAGAAACCGAAACCGAAACGCGTTACAAGTCCCTGGAAAAAAAGCTTTTAGCTATGGAATACTAATCAATGAAATTTGTAAATATGTATGCGCATGCATAAATAAATATCTGTGGTCACAAGCAATAACTGCTTAAGTCGACTTAGGAAGATTTCGAGTTATATATACCAAGTTATTTTCCTTTTAAAATTCTATATTTCTGTAAAACCCCCATGCTTCTAACTTAATTCAATAAAAAGATATAAATACAACATTTAGGCTTAACTTACAATAGAGGTATATTAAACTTGCTATAACAGCCAAAGTAGTTGTATATATTTAATCAAATTTCTGTTCTGACATTTTGTTTTATTTACAAAATTTGATCGTAACATTGTGGATGGCTCACTGATTTTGCGTCCATAGTTTTTAATCGACTTTTATGATTTGTTAAGAAACGCCCTCGAATATAAAAATCAATCATTCATTCTTAATCATTTTTTAAGACTTAAGCGATTATTGCAAATTGCCACAGATATATAGTTACATATTTTCGTCTACCCAGTCAACATTTGAAATTTTTAAAAATTTTATTTGCGTGAATTTGAAACAAGGTGAAAACGCAATTTTTGTAAGTACCAGAAGGTGAGGTGATATACCCACCAAAAATATATATGTATGTATGTATATCTACGGATATGATTGATCAGAATCAGGAGATGAGTCGATTAATTCATGTCTGTCTGTCTGACTAGTCACTCAGCATTGAAGCAATAAGTACCTATTTATGTAGCTTTGATTTTCTTTTCTATACATACTATGTATGTATATGCGGTTGTGATTCATTTCTTGTTAGACACCATTGCAGTTGCATTAACCATACAAATACCGCATGGTGCACGCTTACATATGTATGTATGTATATTAGGGTGGGGCGATTTACTAACCTATATCGCGCGATCGAAATTTGGATTCCTCTCATTTTTCTGAGTAGAAAACACTTCCACGACATTTGTCTAAAATTAATTTTGATGTTCCGGAATTTGGTTTTTATGAACCAAGACGAATTTTTGAAAATAAAAATTTGGCAAAAATCGACAAAAAATATCCAGGCCAATATGCACATCGAATTGAAGCAGAATTTTATGCTGAATCCAGATATGAAATCGAAACTAAAATCGGATGATCCGTTTTCGAGATATAGCGTGATTTCCGGTTATGGAGGCTGAATGCCCAAAATCGCATATTTTCGCGATTATCTCTTGTTGTGTACAATACATCTTAATTTTTTTTGCAAACTTTTTACAGATAAGTCAATACAATATATGAACAGTACTTTAAAATATTAATTTATCTTCCGGTATAGGAAAACTAGAATGCACTCTTTTTTCCTTGGCCCAAAAGCGCGGTATGGGTTCTCTATGTTATAGTCATCCGATACCGATGATTTTCGCCGACAGCGCTTTGTGTACAATAAATGCTCTAAATACAAAATTTTAGCTACAAAAATTGAAGAGTTATTCCCCAAAAACGTAGGCATATGCTTCTGAAATTTGTTTTTTGCTTCCAATAGTACGCTATGGCGTATGAGTAACCTTGAGTTTTTTTTTAGAGTTGAGGAAAGTAAAAAAACAAGTCCCAAACAGCATACGTCTACGTTTTGGGTTATAACTCCTCAATTTTTGCAGCTAAAATTCTGAAATTTTGTATTTAGAGCATTTATTGTACACAAAGCGCTGCCGGCGAAAATCATCGGTATCGGATGACTATAACATGGAGATCCCATACCGCGCTTTTGGGCCAAGGAAAAAAGAGTGCATTCTAGTTTTCCTATACAGGAAGATAAATTAATATTTTAAAATATTGCTCATATATTGTATTGACCTATCTTTAAGAAATTTGCAAAAAAATTTAAGATATATTGTACACAGCAAGAGATAATCGCGAAAATATGCGATTTTCGGCATTCAGCCTCCATAACCGGAAATCAGGCTATATCTCGAAAACGGATCATCCGATTTTAGTTTCGATTTCATATCTGGATTCAGCATAAAATTCTGCTTCAATTCGATGTGCATATTGGCCTGGATATTTTTTTGTCGATTTTTGCCCAATTTTTATTTTCAAAAATTCGTCTTGGTTAATAAAAACCAAATTCCGGAACATCAAAATTAGTTTTAGAAAAATGTCGTAGAGGCGTTTTCTACTCAGAAAGATGAGAGGAATCCGAATTTCGATTGCGCGGTATCGATTAATTTCCCTCCATACAAATCGCCCCACCCTAATGTATATTAGTTCATACACCAGTGAGAATTTTTGGCAAAAATAGTTTATTTCATGCGCTATTCAAACGATCCATGGCAAACCCCTTCGGCACTCTTACCGGACTCACCGAAACATTTTCAATTTTATCCACCCACCAGTGAAATCCAAAATTGAGAGCAAACTAAACATTTATTTTTTTTTTTTTTGAGGGGGATTTGGTGACACATTTTCGTTTATTTTTACGTATTGCATGAATTTATGTACATACATAAGTACATACATATATATCTGTATATTAGATAGTATCGCAAACAAAAAGTTCGCCATACGCCCCCTCTCCAGCATATGATTTATTTTTTGGAAAACATTTCTGGAATATTTTTTTGTTTTTGACTCTAGATGTCACTAAAATTCTTTTTTTTAATATCTTCCGTATTTATGGTCCGATCCCTAAGTTTGATATCCCAAACCCTTTGTCTTGAGAGGAGGGTTTCTACTTTATAATTGTATTATCCCTATGTGCGCCACTGAACCTAAAATACCACAGAAAGTGAAAAAGTTATATTCCTCGGAATGTTAAATATGCTTTATTTCCAGTTCTACTTAATCGATCGAAATACTTCTTTTGCAAAAGATTAATGATTTTTGACGTCGTTTTACGTGCACGCAAAAAAAGTTATATTAAAGTGGTATAACCTAAGTACTGGGTGGAAGTGACCTCAGTGGCGTACATAGGGTTAATACAAATACAAAAAAGAAACACACCTCTCAAGCTAAAGACATTGGTAAATCAAACTTAGGGATAGGACCATAAATACCGAAGTTATGAAAAAATTGAATTTTAGCGATATGAAAAAATTTTTCCAGAAATGTTTTCGAAAAATAAATCATATGGAGGGGTTAGGCGAACTTTTTTTTTTGTCCATATAAGGCGAGACGGCCTAATGTATATGTTTTTCACCAGTTTGCTTACGCAGACGAAAAAAACATTTTTTTTTTTCAATTTACATTATTTTCGAAGCTCGCGTGTGTTCATGCAAATATAAAGATGATATTTATGTATACACATACTTATTTGTGTGTATTTGCATAAAACTGATTTTTAAATTCGACGATGAAAACATTTTTCAGCAAAATTTGTTAGCCGAATTTTAAAAAAAGGGTACATATGTATATAGTAAAAATGTAAGGAAAAGGTTGTTATTCGCTCGAAGAACTACACTCAGGGAAAAAAATTTTTAAATCAAGCCTGAACAATGTTAAATCAAGTATAAACCGTCATGATTTCCAGTTAAGATGGAAAATTCTTAATCCAAGTTTGGACAATGTTGATTTTATAATGGAATTATAACATTTAACATTTTTAGTTTAACGTGGTTCGTGCTTCATTTTACATTGATTCGTATTTATTTTAAAAGTATGCAATCTTAAAATAAAATCGTTCAATCTTAAAATAAAATCGTGCAATCTTAAAATAAAAACGTGCAGTCTTAATTTAAGGTAGAATGTTCTTAATTTAACATTGAACCATTTTATTTTTCATATTCCCCACAAACAATTTATTTTCCACCACGAAACCTACCCAAAAAAATCCTTATTATTACTTGCATATGAACTTGCTAATTTATTTGATAAACTTTTAAATATTTACATATGTACACACATTTATAACACTTTTCTTTTATGAAAAAGATTAATTATGCGTAAGCCACTCGGTTACCTTACTGGACAAAGACATAGTTTCATCGTTAATTCCATAGTTACTGAGAAAAAAAGAAAATATCTTTAGGGTAATACTTAATAATCCATATCATCAATACCTTCACTTGTGTATACAATACCATTAATATATTGTATTTCTACCATTTTGATATGAAAATATTAAATAATCAAAATATTTAACTCCGTAGGGTTTGCTTGCTTTTTAGTGAATGAAAATTGCACAGAATATCCAAAACACAGCGCGGTTAAGCATGGCAATTTTAAATCAAGCACGTTCTACTTGATCTAAGATTGCGCAATTTTGAATTAAAATAGCTCACCCTTAATTTAAGATGGCTACAATCTTGAATTAAAAATGAGTTTTTAAATCAAAATTGCCAATTTTAATTCAAAGTTGTTCATAGTTAAAACAAGAAGATTGTTTTAATAAAAATTTAGCATTGTAAGATTAAGTATGATCGTACTTGATTTTACAATGCATTTTTTCTCTGAGTGTATGTTTGTACATATGTACATATGTAGGTTATTTTCCAGCAAATCGACGGAGCTTTTGTTATCCGATGTATTTACCCCTTCGTTATGAGTTCGAAACCCAAATCATTCTCAGTTCAAGTGATTTTCAGTTTTTTTATTTGAACCCATTTCTAGTGTATTACCAATATACTATGAACGTTGGAGAGTTATAAGTTTGTTCCCAATTCGATACTCATTTTCTTTTTATGAAGTTCTTCTCAGTTTAAACAAAATTTTACAATTTTTTACTACCTATAAGACGTCCCAATAAACATAACCATTTAAAACAGGGTACGGAAAAACTCACTCATGAACGCTCAAAAATACATTCTACTCATATCACAAACAAATATTCAAAGAAAAATGTATAAACACTCAAATAGCGAGCGAACTAAAGCACAACAGCAATCGATCGCTCATAGCGGTGGCGTTAAACTCAATGCATAAATTCATTCAAAAATGAATTATCGTACAATTTCTCTGGTAAATTCACTCTTTGAGTTTGAATTTATAATTTTTTGCGCTAGCGATCATTTTTTGAGTTTATCATTTTTTGATCGCTCTTTGAGTTATCATTTTATGCGTTCACAAGGGTTTGTTGTGAGGTTTAAGGTCCCCACAAACAGGAGCGATACGATACAGCCCACACAGCAAAATCGTGTAGAACGCGATACGATTTGCATATGTGGGCTGTATCGTATCGCTTCTGTTTGTGGGGACCTTTAAGCAGCTAATGGCATTGTGAAGCCGCAGTTTTTGGATGATGGCGTGCGTTTATTAGATCATAAATATGATATATGCATGTATGTACATACATATGAATGCATTTGTGTACGTATATATGTATGTACATATGTATGTATATATTTATAATATTTTAAAAAGCCTTAGGTCTTATAGCGATATATATGTACATATGTATATTGAAGTTGCACTTTAACAATTTTATTATGTATTTATTCAATCTTCTGTGGCCGCTGTGGTGTAGTGGGTAGAGTGCTCGCCTTCTATGCCAGAGGTCTCGGGTTCAAACCACGGTCCGAGCCAAACACCAAAACAATTTTTCTAATTAGTAAAAATCCAATTATTGGGTTTTTTAAGAGCAGCGGTCACCTCTCGGCAGTGGGCGGCATACCCTCCGAGAGTATTTCTGCCATGAAAAAGCTTCTCACAAAAAATGCATTCGCCGTTCGGAGCCGGCATTAAACTGTAGGTCCACCCAATTAGTAGGAAAAACAAAAAGGAGCACACCTCGAATTGGGAGAGAAGCTCGGCCATAAAACTCGTCAGAGTTATAATAGCGCCATTGTATTATTATTAATAAAAATTTTATATATGCATGTGTTTACATACATATGTATTTGTGTTCATTCGACACATACATATGTATATATGTATGTATTTCTCTGCAATAGGGCGTTTTGAATAATTTTCTGAAATAGGACGTTATTGAAAAAAATTCTGAAATAAGACGTTTTTCAAACAATTTTTGAAATAGCCATCGATATGTAGTCTATATAAATATTTTATTTAACATACATAGGTACCTACATATTTAGATTGTACTTTAAAACTGGAATTGAACGCTCAGTGTACGTTCAAAACACAAGTTCGGATTTTATTAAATTGTACATATGTATGTATGTATGTATGTATGTACATATATAATATTAATGCATGCACATATGTATGTCTATTCAATAATGGAATGCGGGTAATGATATTTTCCATGTTTATTATACCTACATACATTATTGAATCTTTTGTTTTATACTTTTTCTAATATTTTTTTCGGTTTTGATTTTAAACCAAAAATACTGTGACGGTAATATAATATATTTAATTCCAGGAATGATTAAATTATGTACCAAATGGTATTAGAAATAAACTATCCTTTTTTACTGTGTAGGTACAAAAAAGGGCAATAATGTATAAAAAACCTGGAAAATATCAATACCTACATTCCATCATTGAATAGACATACATACATATTACATACATACATTCATTTTATATACATACATATGTATGTATGTACATACATACATACGTACAAATAAATAAAATGCGAACTTATTTTTTGAACGCTCAATTGTTGTATTCTAGTTTTCAAGTAAGAACTAAATACATACATACATATGTATGTAGGTACCTATGTTAAATAAAATATTTAACAACCCTTAACTCATACATATAGACTACAAATGTACATCAATATATACGTAGGTACATCGGTATGTAAATATAAATTTTTATAAATATCTATTAATTTAAATAAATTGAATAATTTAATTAGTTTAAATAAATACATACTTAATAAAATTTAAACTCGATATACCTACATACATATGTACATATACATACCTATCGCTATGAGAGCTAAGGCTTTTTAAAATATTATAATTATGTACATACATCCATATATACGTACACACATGCATGAATATGTATGTAAACACATACATACATCATATTTATGGTCTAATAAAAGCACGCCATCATCCAAAAATTGCGCCTTCACAATGCCATTAGCTGCTGCACAACAAACCCTTGTGAACGCATAAAATGATAACTCAAAGAGCGATCAAAAAATGATAAACTCAAAAAAATGATCGCTAGCGCAAAAAATTATAAAATAAACTCATAGAATGAATTTTCAAAAAATGAATTTTCAAACGATCTCTCATTTTAAAATGAATTTATGTAAGAGCTTATCGCCACTGCAGAGGCCCATCGATCGCTGTTGACGTGCGTTCATTTGCGTTCGTTGTCACTGTGTATTTGCGCCAGACCTGTTAAATTCCGATTAAAATTAATAATGATTAATTTTTTTGGATTTTTTAATTTTAATGATTATTTTAATTGTCTTACATTAAGCGGACAATTAATAATCGATTAAATTAAAAAAATTGTAAAAAAAATCATGATTACTAACCATTAAAAAAATAATCGGAAATAATCATATAATCACATAATTTTTTTTAATCGCATGATTATGTTTAATTGCCCAATTATTTTTAATTGTTTGATTATTTTTAATTGCCAAAAATTTTTTAATTGTATGATTATTTTTAATTGCTCGATTATTTTCAATTGTGCGATTATTTTCTTTAATATGATTATTTTAAATTATTTTTGAAAATAGGTATGTGTAGGTATGTACATATATACATGTATGTGTGTTTGTATGTGTGCATGAATGTGTGTATGTATATATGCATGTGCACATGTATGTATGTGTATACATATATATATATATTTTTTTTTTTGTAACGAGGAGGAAGCATCGAAAGCCTTTACCCTTTCAGTGCGGGACTCTCCGCACTAAACGTTCTACTGTCATCGTACCGAACGCCCCGGTACTGCCGTCAGGCTACCATCGGGTGGTGGGTTAAGCACCAGGCTCGAAAGTCCGTAATGGTCGCGTTATTGCCCTCAGTCTGCCTTAAAAGGCTTCACCCATTTATTTTTTACAAAAGTGGTCACTGTTACGTGGTCTGCGGAGGCCAAAGCTCCGTACCACGCGCAATGACGGATACAGGAGGCCGAGCTCCTGTACTTACGTATCCGTTCCACTTGAGGTGCCTATGATTAGAGGGATACAATTAGTGCTAATTTAGTCGCCACTGCCTCGCTGTATTCTCTCTAGGCTTCTTAGTGTTTTCATGGTGTGTGCTATTACATCACTCGCTGCAGTCCATTTTGGCTTGCTTTCTAGCATATGCTTCACGAACGACTCAGGTGTATAGTCTCCTCCAAATATTCTACGGAACTTGTTTCTAGATTCGTAAAACCTTGCACACTCAAAGAATACGTGGTATACATCGTCTATTGCTTGCCTCCCGCAGTGATCGCACGTTAGGTTCGACTCGTGCTTAAAGCGAAAGAGATGGGCCTTGAAACAACCGTGTAGAGATAGGAACTGCGTCAGCAGTATAGACTGGCAATTACTAGTGCGGCCTCACCCGATACGGTTTTAAACGCACAGCATACTCTCAGCACATGTATGTATGCACGTGCATATGTATGTATGAATATATGTATGTATGTTTTGTTCACAAACAAATTTGAAAAGAAACAAAAAATTAAAAATAATTAATCGATTAATTAATTAATCATGCAATTAAAAAAATCATAGATAATTTGAAATAATCATACAATTGTATTAATCATGCAATTAAAAAAAATCAAAAATAATTGAAAATAATCAAGTAATTGCGTTAATCATGCAATTAGAAATAATTGAAAATAATCTAAATAATTGTGCAATTAAAAATAATTAATCGATTAATTATTTTTTTTATATAATTTAATTAACTTTTAATCATTAAAAAGGTGAAAATAATCGTAATTAATCATTAAATAGTTACAACAACAAAACATGCTTTAATTAATAATCATTAAAATTTTTAATCATTAAATAACAGGTCTGATTTGCGCTCATGAGAGCATGGCATAGCTCAGAATTATAGAGTGATAATTCGTTTGAGTGAGTTTATTTTGAGCGTTCTTCGCACCCTGATTTAAAATTCAAACAAAGACTTATGTAAATATGTAAATAGAACAAGCACATAAGCATTAATGCACCACAAACAAAAAAAAAAAAAAAAAAAACAATTATTCACTTTATGTGTTTGAGACAACAAAGACTTCGGACTGACAAAACCAGCACAAAACCATTGAATAACTTCGCTTTTTTTTAATTTTTATTGCTAATGATTTACCCATTACTGGTGCCATGCAAACCAAAAAGCGTGTCAATGTTGCGCCGCATGCCACATGCGAATCTATTACTTCTGCAAAAAATTTATGCGTATATGTGTAAATAGTATGTAGATTATGAATAATTCACTAGAGGTTTTAGAGTCTAGAGTCTAAAGCTTAGATGGTATTTTAAAATAAAATAAAATAAAATAAAATAAAATAAAATAAAATAAAATAAAATAGAAAACATTGTTACGAATATCGTCGTACCATACGAAAACTAGCCATTCAAAATTTTTTACAAAGAAATTCTATGAAAGAAATTTTAAAAGTGCTAGTTTTCGTATGGTACCTACGTCGATATGTAGGAATCTTAAAATTATATACATACACTATTTAGTGGTAAGAGTAGTGCTACCAAGTTAATTAAGTAGATATGTATGTTCACCGAAATTCAGTTTAAGAAGGCCCGCTGTTTTTATGCTAAGTATTTAAGGTCGTTGAACTGACAAATCAGTGCGTTTAAAATTTATTCTCAAATATTTTTTATAAAGTTAACTATTTGTCGAAATCATTGCTGCCTCCTATGAGCGCTGAATGGTTGCCTTTGTTAAAATTTATGTTTACTTTACGCATGCTGAATAATCTTAGAAGTCGCTAATTGAGCATGTGATTTTTATTCGCGTTTTGCGTTTTTTTTTATTTTTTTTGTAAGCCAAAGAGTTAAAAGCAATTTTAAAAAACATGCAAAAAATGGCTTCATGTGAAATATGAACATTAGGGTTCTCATCGCGACTATCGATAGTAAGCGTTTTTTATATTTTTTGTATGTGGCACCACTTTTTTTTTTGAAATGAAAGTACTCCATAACGAGGGTGACTAAGCATTTTAACTAACGGAGCCATAAGACAACAATGTCACAAATATTATAACTATATATCTGTGGTCACAAGCAATAATCGCTTAAGTCGACTTAGGAAGATTTCGAGTTATATATACCACGTTATTCTCCTTTTAGAACACTATATTTCTGTAAAACCCCCATGCTTATAACTTAATTCAATCAAAAGATATAAAGAAAAACATTTAGGCTTAACTTACAATAGAGGTATATTAAACTTGCTATAACAGCCAAAGTAGACGTATATACTTAATCAAATTTTTTCATGACATTTTGTTTTATTTACAAAATTTGATCGTAACACTGTGGATGGCTCACAGGTTTTGCGTCCATAGTTTTTAATCGACTTTTATCATTTGTTAAGAAACGCTTTCGAATATAAAAATCAATTTATCTCGAAATCATTTTTTAAGACTTAAGCGATTATTGCAAATTACCACAGATATTTACTGGAATGATAACAAATATATTTATAATTCGATCAAAAATACCTTCATACTAAATAAAAATGAAGACAATTCTTTAAGTGAATAGAATAGATACTTTGAAACTTTTCTAACTCGAACTTTCCCAACTCGAAGTATTCTCTTAATCGAATTTCCTTAAAAAACAAATATGTTTTTATAACATCACAATAAAATTTTTTCTCTATAAATCGAATTTCTGTAACTCGAATATTTGTAAAACTCGAACTTATGTAAATATAACAAAAAGCGAGGCGGCAACCAAGCGTAACTCGAATTTTTCGGGGAATTACCGAGCGGCGACAGATAAAGACTTGTATTATTAGTTTCATCGCATCGTCCCACGCATCAGTTGTAGTTAGTAACGGTAGTGGAAATTGTCAAAGGATTTGTAGTGATAACAGTGGGGGGGGGAGGGGGGGCTAAAATGGTATCAAAGCGAAATGTAAAGTATTTAAAGAAAAATTAAAATTAATTGCTGAGCTAGAAAGTTGCGAAAAGAACATTGCACAACAATTTGTTGTCCTAACGTTATCAACGATTTTGTGTAGTGGGTCTTTAGTAATTTTTCTTAATTTGAATATTCCGTAACTCGAATTCTTCTTTCGGTCCCTCGCTTGTTTGAGTTAGCGAAGTTCCACTGTATATTATCTATATGTATGTGTGTGTCTGCAGCCACGCATTGAATGCCTATGGATTGTATGGGTTGTAGTGTTAAGCTGAACCAAAGTAATGTTGCGGGCTGTAGAGAGTAAATAGTCATTGGTTGGCCACCCTTGCTCCCATTCATGAATGCACTTTTTGCAATATTTTCTTTTTAACAAAAAAGCGTCTCTTTTTACAATCACTTATAAAGAAGCTATTTTTAATAGAGCTAATTTCTCGCTTTTTAGGAACTGACGTTGGACGACATACATACACACAATCGTGAGAAGTATAATGAACCGGTGCCACAAAGTAACCTAAATTTCTATGACCACAGGTTTGAGAACTTATTATTAATTACTTAACTTATAATACATACTAAATTAATTACATTTCTCTACACGAGTATATTAACCAGTAAAGTATAAATACTGAGTTAAACCGCCTTAACTGTCAAATCAAGCCATTCAATCAGCACGCAAATTGTACATAACTATGATTTAACAGTGGGTGTGCGTGAGTTGGAATAAGTGACATTAGCAATTTAGCATAATTTATGTTTCATTTACTAATGAGAAATTGGTTGTTTATAGGAAAATTATTTGACGTAATCACTTGATATTTTTAGCTTATTCTATGTACATACACAATTCGGCTTACGTTTATTTCCTAATAGCCTTGTAAACTGAAAACCCTATTTGCCCTTTTGTCTTGTGAAATTTGAATCTGAGTAAGACAAATATAAATAGCATATTTTTCATTTTACCGCAAACGCCACGATTAATTGCAATATTATTTATATAACTTTTTAAAGCAAATATGTACATATATGCGCTTGTGTAACTTTCGTTGACGCGTTTTTTGCGGGAGGAATATCGATTGCACATGCATAAATAAACTTTTATATTCATACACACATATGTATGTACACAAATATCTTGTAAAAAATTTGTTTAATAAATCACAATAGCTATAACTACGTTTCCTGAGAGTACATATGTATATTAAGGTGGCCAAAAATAAAATTAAAACCCAACAAATAATTAGGGAACAAGGCTATTATTACTAAAACAAAATTTTTTCCCTTTTTTATGCTAAAAAACGTCTTTCTTGTTCATTAAGTACTTTCCACCAAAAAGCATTTGCGCGACCTTTAAATATTAATATACATAGGTATGTATTAAGGCAAAATTTTCGGTATAGATTTCCGTAGTACAGTGGCATGAAATGTGGGCTTCTCCGCGGATTTCAGGAGATCTTTATTTTCTTCATGCAATTTTGGACCAACCTAATATGCATGCATTCGTACAATAATTGATTTATTTTTTATCTTAATCAATCACTTACGTCACGGCAATAGATATTGGATCGGATGTGGAGATTAGTTTTTTGTGGTTTATTGGCAATAGCTAAGCGGTTTTTGAAATTGAGAAATTACAGCTCTCAAATACTTAACTAGCTAAATGATAGTTTTTGGTTTTGTTGTTGTTTTTTGGTATTGGTTTTGGTTTATTTGCGTAACTCACATTGTGTGAGAATTCGCTTACCGAACGAGTGCAACTTAATATATTTCTGTGGTTGTTGTTGTTACAAGTTTTTTGTATGGAGTGAAAATAAATACATATGTATATACGTAAAATATTGTGGTATCACAATGGGTCCTTATGGGCCTAAGTGTGTTGGTGTGCACCAGCAGCCACTATTACCTAACCTAACCTATGTATGTACATAAAAAATATATAAAAATACCTAGCAGTCTTATTATGTGTATGGTTATGATAAATTCGCTTTCTTTATAAATAATAACTAGCATAATAATATATTATATTATAGTAATAATACAAACATACATACATACATATAAATATACATATATGTATATGTATGTACATTCTACATTGCGTATGCGTAATTATGTGTGCCTAAATATCCATATTAAGTATACGCCCCAGCGGGCATGCGTGCATACATACTAGGGATTCCAATCCCGGGATCCCGCCCTTTTTGACACCCCGAAAATCCCGGGATCGCTAGAATTTTATCCCGGGATTTTCGGGATAAGATAAAGAGAGAATATTCCGCTATTATAGCAAAGAAAAGTTATATTTTATATAATTTTTATTGGTCTCAGATCTGTATACTAATAGCATTTCCTATTCTGAATGAAAATGTTGCATTATTACATTGCAGCATTATCAACATGTGTCATGTGCCCTATTAAAGTGTTGAATTTTTCATGTGATTAATGAAACAAAAATAATGCAACCTTTTACTTGTGCTAAGAGCAGAAAATGTTGCCCGTAGTCGGGCCAGTTTTATATTTTGTCAATAGAACAAACATCCCCAAAAAAGTGTTGTGTCTGTGTAGAAGAGAAGAAAAAAATGTGACAGCCGGAAGAAAGTGCGACATTTTTGCTAGAATAAAAAAGTGCATTAGTTAAAGTAAGGATTAAAATTTTTGATTTTTTTTTAATAATTAAATTTTTTTGTATTGAAGTACGCGTTGTAAGGAAACGTACGTTAGGTATTTTTAAAGCTTTTAGCTTGTGGCAAAATTCATTCGATAATTTCTATTTCCTGATTTTTGGTCATTTATAGGGCATGGAAATTTATGCAAATACATGTTTTTCTTAGATTTAGGTAGAGCAAAATAAATAAACAATCTTTGCGAATCGTGAAATTGTCTTAAAAATGGCATTCAAATGTTTTTGCATATTTTGCATATTTTGGTCATATATGCATATTTTTATATATTTTGCGTTGTTTGAATTTTTTTATTACATATTTCGCATTATATTGCCTATTTTTGTAATTTGCTAGTTGACAGTTTTATACAAACGAAATTCATGCATAACAGTCATCTGACGACGAATAGAGTTTCGTGTGAACACGGCTATTATTAGTATATTCGATACGGTGCATACCTGTCGACAAAGAGCCGTTTTCAAACATGCTCCTATTACCTCTGTGGATTTAGAACGTTCGTTTTCTATGTTTAAGAGCTTTTTTCGACCGAATCGGCAAATTTTTCTTTTTGAGAATATGAAAAAAATATTTCATTGTGTACGCTAATGAATCGTTAAATAAGGATTAACCTTTACAAATTATGAAATGTTCAAGACTGAATTTATGTACATATCTATAAAAACATACATACATATGTATAAACGTACAACGTAAGAGCAAAATTGAATTAAAAAATATTTGTACCTAATTTATTTAACTATTAGCCGCTTTCGATTCACAATTTCTCTGCTGGCTATAAATTTCCCTCTGCCAAATTTATATGTGAATGATAGCGAGCAGAGGGAAATTTTTATCGACCAGTTAGCGAGTATGGCTACTACTCATTATGAGTTCAAACATTTTTGTTCGATCCGACCTCGCTTGTCTGATGGCGAATCGAAAGCGCCAATTGTAACTTCAATAAACATGAATTAATGCATTTTTTTTTATTTTTCATGCATATTTCTCAGTTTTTGTTGCATTTTTTATGCGCATATTTTTTATTTTTTAGTACATAAAATTCCATGCCTAGTCATTTATTTCTCAAATGTTTTTTGGAATTTTCCCACATGGAAAGTAAATAATGGAAGAAAATGGAAACAAAATTTTAATTAGACTTGTTAGTCTTACAACACTGTACTAAAATTAAATACGCAGCTGCATACTCGGAATTCATATCAAAATTTTGCCTCCGATGTTTATCTATTCAGAAGTTGCATTAATTTTCTGAATTTTTCGGCAAGCTTGGAAATATCAATAACACTACCCGACAAAAAAAATATCCTCGACATTTGATACATGATTCCTATGTAGAATTTTCTGCTGATTCCAAATATGTAATCAGATGGTTCAAAAGTAGAACAGTTTTCGAGATATTTTGAAATTTCTGTTTTTGAGCTAAGAAAAAAAGTATGATTACTCATCTGTCAATACCTCCGCCATTACCATCTCGATTTTTACGTTATTTAATTTTGTTTTGAGCGGATGAAATACCATTTCCAACAAAGCAAAAATAATTAAAATCGCCGTTAAAGTGACGGAGTTATGGGGAACAAAAGATTTTTTTTCTGAAAATTTTCAGGTTTTTTTCGAAATTCATCTTCTTTTTTGTAATTTTTTTTACGAAATATTAAATATCCTCCTGGTTTCACATCTTGAGTCAATATCCTATTTCTTAGTGAACATTTTGGCACTTTCCGGATTATAATCTGTGGAAAAATGGTAAAGTTATAAGAGATTAAGTGAAGAAACCTATATTTATATTTTCATTGAACTTCCAAATCTGGCAAATGTAAAGCAATATAACAATAACACTAGTTTACAGCAAAAAATACCAAGAAATCGGGGTATAGGGGAAAATTTGCATGGGCTCCCTGAGCTCAAAACTATTTATTTTTATTTTTTGTACGTTTAGGTTTTTGAGATAACGGAAATTTTGCGTTTTTTGTATATCACTTCATTCAAAAATATTTTTCGCTAAAGTTACATGTGCGATAACAGCTAACAGTACCTCGTTCAAAAGGCAATTAAAATACGCTTTTAACGACATACAACTTGTGGTGGTTGAGCAAAAACTCACTGAGCAATAGCTGGTCAAAATGAAAATTTTGTAGATTTTTTGCAATTTTTTTAATTTTGATTTTGAAAATAGGTTTTTTTATAAGAAGTTGGGAAAATCAGCGAAAGGTTTATTTTTAAACATTAGCCTATTAAATTGCAAACACTTTAAGCATAATGTTACCAAGATCCCATTAGTAATTTATTTATAGCGATTTTTTCAGGTGAAACGAAAAGGATATTTTATAGACGAAAAACTTGGTTATGTGACTCAACTATGTGAAAACGACGTCATAGCTCAAAAGGACATTAGAGCGATATATAGAACTCCACCAGGCTAAAATAATGCATATCAATTTTACAAATCGGGTGTGAAATTAAAAAGTTGCAAAAAAAAAAAAATTTTCCGCGGTATTTAGCGGTGTAAAAAAAAAAAAATTGTCCCGAAACCCTCTTAACATAATCTTCATATATAAGTGATGACTTTTACAACGGTGAGCGTTCTCACGGAGAAATAAAAAAACAAGGGATTGCGATACCAAAGCCATTGGAATGTCAAGAACATTGAATGATGAGCCACTTTTGCTGGCTCCTTCTTCGAGAAGAACAAAATGTACCAAAACGGCGAAAACTATCAACATCTAAACACTTTTAATATACATAAAATTAAAAAATTGAAGTTAAGTACAATATTGTGATAAAAAATAAACATAGGTTTGTTCATTAAATCTCTTATAGCATTGTAATTTTTCTACGGATTATAATCCGGAAAGTGCCAAAATGTTCACTAAGAAATACGCTATGGACTCAAAGTGTGAAACCAAGAGGATATTTAATATTTCTTTAAAAAAAATTACAAAAAAGTATATGAATGTCGGAAAAAAAACTGAAAATTTTCATAAAAAAAATTTTTTGATCGCCATAACTCCGTCAATTTAACCTCGTTTTAATTACTTTAGCTTTGTTGGAAAGGATATTTCATCCTCTCTAAACAAGATTAAATAACGTAAAAATCGAGACGGTAATTGCGGAGATATTTACTAATAAGTAATGCTACTTTTTTTTCTTATCTCAAAAACTGAAATTTCAAAATATCTCGAAAACTGTTCTACTTTTGAACCATCTGATTACATATTTGGAATCAGCAGAAAATTCTACTTAGGAGTCATGTATCAAATGTCGAGGATATGAAAATTTTTTAAATTTTGTCGGGTAGTGTAATTTTTCTTTGCACTTTAAAGTTGTAGCGTTCCTCGAAATATATATTTCCTTTTTTCAACCCCAAATGTGGGAAAATAATACTGGTCGAAAAATTTTTGTAATAGAAATAAAATTCTACGTTTCAAAAGGATTCGGTGTAGTTTTTGAGACATTCATGTCCAAAAAGGCGAAAAACGCAGTTTGTGGCCATATTCACTCCTCAATATTTTTAAAACTACTCACTTTCATTAAAAACTCATTACATCTATTGAAAGCACGATCATTTCTTTTGAAGACAACGTAGATATCCGAATAAGATACCCGAAAAAGGAAAGCGCTGTTTTCAAGAGAAATGATCGTTCTTTCAATAGCTGCAATCATCTTTTAATGAAAGTAAATAATTTAACAGATTGAGCAGTGAATATAGCAAAAAATCGCATTTTTCATCTCTTTGGACACGAATATCTCAAAACCTACACGCATTACCGAAAATCCGACTTCAAATTCAGAATCAGCGCACCGAAATCCTTTAGAAAAGTAGAATTTTATTTGAGTTAGAAAATTTTTTGGAAATATTGTCGGCCTGTGTAATTAAAGTCCAAATCCCGGGATAAATCCCGGGATCCCGGGATTTTAAAAATAAATCCCGAAAATCCCGGGATCGTAAAAATCGGAAAAATTGGAATCCCTAATACATACATACCTTCGTCCCAGGGATGGTGTGTTGAACGGCGTGACTTGCCATTGCGTTTCCTCTGCTTTTTCTCCTCCTTCGACTCCTCCATTTTTATTGTTAATTTGAAAGATTCCAACAAGCAACAACACAAATTTTATTTTCCAAATCACTTTACAATAATTCCGCTTTTAATATAAATTGCTAATATTTGCTGAGACAGAAAAATAATTATAATTACATATCGTCGTTGAAGATGCATTTTTGCGTAAGAGGTATGTAATTTAATACCTCTTACGCAAAAATGCATCTTCAACGACGATATGTACATTTATACAAACATATGTACGTCTGTAGATACATACACACATCTAAACAAACAACCTGCTTGTTATGCGATTTTAAATATTTGCATACAATTTTTATTTATTTTTTTCATTTTTTTATTTGCGTCTGCAACTTATTTTTAATTATGCGTTTGCATGCATAAATGTGGGTTTGTATGTACATACATACATTTGTATGTTTATATGAAAGTGTATTTATTTTGCATTTTATTAGGTATGTCTTTTCGCAAAACGCTCTTTTTGAATTTCACACAAAATTAAATTTTAATCACTTGTTTTTATTTTCGTATTTTTTTCTGTTGTTGTTTTTTTTTTGTTCGTTCGTTTTTGGACATTAATAACGCTTTTAGTTATCTTCCACTCAGCTAGCGTTGTCTTGCCGGTTGTTATTATTGCCTTCACCTGCAAATCTCCACGCTCAGCTGAGGCAAGCTTTTTGGCTCTGCGCGCTTTTGACGTTCGTTTCGTCGCTTTATGTCGTCGCCAACCGCACATAAATTTCTTTTTTTTAAAATTATTTTTGTCAAATTTTATTTAAACATATGTTGATATACATATACATATGCACAATATTTGCGGAAACATACATATGCACATACTTATATACTTGTACTAAATTTAAACTTTTATACATATGTATGTATGTATACATTGTATATATATGAACATAAGGGTGTTTCATTATTTTTCTTTCTGGTTCCCAATAAAAAAGTAATCATACGATCTCATAATCGTAATCTCTCTTACGCACTTAACTTAGCCCGTACAAGTTGTTGAACCCTGTAGAATTGTGTAATCAAAAATTGTTTGGAACGTTTTAACCCTCTAACTGCCTATTTTAACGTTCATCCATATGAGAGCGGGACAAAAATAACTAGTTATACCCTGAAACGTGGACTTGTGCTGTAGGATGAAATATGCAATATACACTCAGATAAAAATGAAGTTATAAAATTCAGTCCGACTGCTAATAAATTTATACTTTTTCGTTCTTAAAATTTTAAGAATAAAAAATTTTAAGAATAATATCTCAAATAAGAATAGATTAAGAAAAATGTTCTTAAAACAAACCGAATTTGTGCTCAAATCAAGAATGTTCTAGATATTCTTATTGCTAGTTTGAAAATTCCTTAAATGAGAATAAAAATTCTTAAAATTCAAATTCATTAGTTTTGCTTTTTACAATGATGGCAACAATTCACAGATTCTTTTTCGAAAAAACGGACGTATAAAAGCATCACTAAAGTCCAATATAATGTTGAATGTCCCACTATATGATGACGCTGGATTGAAACTCAGCTTGATGCCATAGTTCGAATCCGGAGGAAAATATAAAATGGACAACAATAGGAAGCAGTGATGGCGAAAAAGATGCGAAAGTAGGAGAAGGGCAGAACAAGCGGAGGTGAAACTATATATTTGTAGCTGGAAAAAGTAATTTTTAGATCATATTAGGAGGCATAAAATATATGTGAGAGAAAGAGAGAGAGTAATTGTAGTGAGAAACTAAGCCGAAATAATTAATTCTATATAAGGAATAAATATTCTTGTTTTGAGAAATTTCAATATTGTTTATGTCTACTACTGATAACACTGGATCACAAAATGAAATTTTTTGTCTGTACTTTGGACGTGACCATCCTATCTATATGTAAAATCGGTCGCTGATTCCGAAAATCGGGCTCATTTTTAATTCTATGGGAAGGTTTTTGAGATATCGGCAATTTACCGTTATTTGGCCACTGGCTCCACTTAATCCTGTATACCTTTTTAACGCAGTGAGCTATCTTCCTTGGAGTGACACTCAACGAAAGAAAATTAAATTTCCTTTTCATCGCTGCTATAACATTTTTCTGTAACTCTTATAGTTTCTGAAATATTGACGATTCAATTTGAATTTTTTCGATTTTTTACGATTTTTTGAAGAAAAAATTGAATTTGTCAGGCAATATCTTTTAAACCAATGTCTTCACCTTCGGTTTTACTCCTTTACATGAAGCTCCATTCTATTGGGAAAAATATAAGCTATCAACGAAGAAAATCCATGGTAAAATGGAAAAGTTATAGGCGATCAAGTAAATACATCCAACTCGCGCAATGCCTCTGCACGGGTATATTCTATGCATGTTATACCAAGTGGCCGCTGTGGTGCAGTGGGTAGAGTGCTCGCCTGCCATGCCAGAGGTCTCGGGTTCAAACCACGGTCCGAGCCAAACACCAACAAATTTTTCTAATTAGTAAAAATCCAATTATTGGATTTTTTAAGAGCAGCGGTCACCTCTCGGCAGTGGGCGGCATACCCTCCGAGAGTATTTCTGCCATGAAAAAGCTTCTCACAAAAAATGCATTCGCCGTTCGGAGCCGGCATAAAACTGTAGGTCCACCCAATTAGTAGGAAAAACAAAAAGGAGCACACCTCGAATTGGGAGAGAAGCTCGGCCATAAAACTCGTCAGAGTTATAATAGCGCCATTGTATTATATTATTATTATAAGAGTTACAGAAAAATGTTGTAGCAGGGATGAAAAGGATATTTAATTTTCTTTCGTTGAGTGTCACTCCAAGGAAGATAGCTCACTGCGTTAAAGAGGTATACAGGATTAAGTGGAGCCATTGGCCAAATAACGGTAAATTGCCGATATCTCAAAAACCTTCCCATAGAATTAAAAATGAGCCCGATTTTCGGAATCAGCGACCGATTTTACATATAAATAGGATGGTCGCGTTCAGAGTATTTTTTGGCTGTAGAGCAGTGTAACCAGCTCATTATAACCACGATGCAGTTATCAATAAGTAGACCTAAGTAAATATACAGATACACTGTATATTTAGCAATTAAATGGGCGACAATGCATTGATGCTTATAGTATTTTCGACGTGTGAAACATTATCACCAAAATACTGATTGGCATTGCATTGTTTACCGCACTACACAAACATGTGCATTCTTAGATATCAACGAAATTAGTCTTAAAAGTAGAATTTTCTATCTTAAAGAAAAATTCTTGAAATAAGAATTTTGCACTCAGCATAAGAATATTCGATATTACAGTACTATCGCGCCATAATTCTTGAGTTGGCCTTGATTTGAGTACAAAATTCTTGATTTTTTCTCTGAGTGTACAAATCCATTATTTTCCCTTTTAAAAATCCGAATTGGTCCAATGGTTTAAATTTTCACAAAACATAGATTTTTCTCCGTTCATCATATATTGAGTTAAGCTACTTTAATTTAACGGCACAGATATGAAAGTAAGTAGTCTAACCAGGCATAACATTCTCAACTTATTTTTTCGATACGCTCTAATGTACCTACACACGTATTGTTATATATGCATATGTACATTGTATATATAAAATATTTTACTTGATTCTTTTTTATTACTTGCTTTTTGGATAATTTTTAGGTTTTTTCTTCAATATTTTTACGCTTTTATTTTTTGTTTAATGCTCTATTTAATTTTATTATAAATTTTGCTCAATTTATTCTGTTCACTTTTTCTCAATTTCCTTTTTTCTCAAGTTATTTTTAAATGTGATGATTTAAATTATCATTTCGCTGTTGAACGTTGTTTTTGCATTTGTCACACACTGCTACTACATTTACATATGTTCATATATATTTTTAGTTTTTACACAATTTTACTTGCTAACTTGAATGTTATACAAAATATATGTATGTATGTATTGCTTTTTTTATACTACATATATTGAAAAAATAATATCAGTTAATTTTTTAGCGCTTTTAAATGTTTAAGCATGTATTGTGCTTGTTTGCGCTTTCTGCTGCCACTCTTGCTTGCTTATATCACATGCGACTTCTGAACGCCAACTAATTGACTATGAAAAAGCGCATCGAGCATCGAGCGAGTGTAAGTAAGTTAGCAAAGTAATAAGAAATCTTAAAATTTTTTTTTGCGCTTCGAGCCGGTCAGCAGGTTGTAGCTGTTCGCACAGTCTTCTTTTGCGTTTAAACGTTGTTGTTTTACTATTCTCAGCTGTCATTGCTATCACATTGGCTGTTGCCGCTTAGCGTTGTTGTTATGGTTGGATTTTTTTTTTTTTAAATTCCGGTGCTGCCCGTTTTTGTTATCGTTCCCATGCCCCTCTACGTTTTCGATTTACATATGTATATATAAGTATTTATATTTCCTATGGTTTTTTTTTTTTAATTTTCATTCTAATTGACTCTCTTACTGCAGTTTTTATTGCGTACGCGTTGCCAGATTTAAATTTTTCTTGTTAACTACACTAATATTTTACTTGTTTTATTCTTATTTTTTTTTTTGCACGAAAAGTCACTAAATTATTTCGAAATATTTTTTTTTTACTTCTTGTTCACCAAACGAGACCGCAGCGTTCACTGCAAACGCCCGTCCGTTCGTCGTTCGTTATATTTCAGATCTGACTGCGATGCTTGAATTTACGGCCGAAATTTGTCAGTCAGCGCTGGCATTTCGTTACTATTTGTTGTTGTTGCTTTTTTTGCGGTTGATTGTCACCCTTCGTGCTTAGTGGGCGCGATGTTCATTGGAAATTAAGCGATTTTCCGCTTTTCCACACATTTTTTTTGCTCGTTATCTAAACGCGCTCACTCTCTGGCTGTTTTGAATATATGTATGTGTATTTTGTGTGTGCTCTTCTGATAATTGTATGCTTTAGTAAGAAGCAACAGCATAAATAATATTGTGCACGGATTTAGTATTTACGTAATTTAAAAAAAAAATAAAAGATTTTTTTTTATCCCCAATTATTTTTATGGAACCCGCGTTTGGGAATAAAGATCACACTGCACTACTAACAAACACACACTGCAACGCAATAAAGCAATAAAGAGCTGTGAGTACTTAGGTACGCATTTTGCTGGTAATGCGCGTAATCGACACACGTTTTATTTTATTTGGTAATGTGCCAATGCTCGATTTTTTTTGTGGAAAACTTTTGTACTTATGTATGTACTTACACACGTACTGCCTCCAATGGCAGCTAATTAAAGAACGTTCGATCATTCACATTTGAAATTCAAATTTTTTGTTGTTGATATTTTTAGAAAATTTAAATTTAATCAATTTACCACAGAACGAGTTTGTTGCGTTGATTGACAACAGCAACACAATAAATAATAAAATAAAAACACATCTTGCATTCGCAAAAGTTCAAATACTAAAAAATAAAATGTAAGAGAAAAAGGAAATGCAATGACACGATGCACTCGCTGTATACCTACACATACTCTTATCAGTAATTCGTTAATATCTAAATATGTATATTTGTATGCATGTACAGTAGGCCGGAGCGATTTAATAACCTACATATATCATGCCATCGAAATTGAGACTCCCCTCATTTTTCTCAGACGTTTTCGAGATAGAGTTGAACATTTTATTTTTGTAAATTAGTCCCTCAGTATTTAATAGCATGTCTCCACATAACCCGTTTCGCTCTTTTTATCCGCATTCGCTCTCTCAATCGTCGTTCGACCTCGAATCCAGTACCGAAACCCGCTAATTTCCATACAAAATTCTGAGAGCGAATAACGAATGAAACACATCATTCGTTCTCAACACACTCGCCAAACCCGATAATATCGACGTCTTCTCCAATTTTGTATCGAAAATCTATTGAAATCTTATACAGACCAAAACAAAAACGCAAAAATAGCAAACATATAAACATTTAAGAAGGACAAGCATGAGAAATACCGAAGTGAACGAGGATCAGCTACGTGGAGAAGAGTTATTTCGCGAGATGTTTCGCTACATTATTCGTTGGCGAATTAAGTTATGTGGAGACGGGATTTAAGACACAGAGATAGTTTGTGCTGGTGAGCACAGACCGATTTGCGTTACATTGGTTAGAATGTGTGTGATGTCCACACTAATGGCCGTGCGGACCACTTTTGCCGGTCCACGATTTAAGATATCTGCTTGAAATTTAGTATGTGTGCGTATTTTTTAAGGGAAGCTTATCATTTGTCAGATTCGGCCGATTCGGACCAATAGAACATATGTATATGTAGCAGCCCACAACCGATTGTTCAGATATAGCCATTTTGGAGTATAACTTCCCTATCTAAACAGGCTATATCTCGAAAACCGAATTGAATTCTGATTTAATATCTGAATTCAGCATAAAATTCTGATTCAATTTGATGTGCATGTTGGCCTGTTTTTTGTTTTTTATACTCAGCTGTACTAGTACACAGAGTATTATAGTTTTGATTTCCTAACGGTGGATTGTAACAGAATGAAATAATCGAGATAGATATAGACTTATATATATCAAAATGATCAGGGTGAAAAGAGAAATCGATTGAGCCATGTCCGTCCGTCCGTCCGTCTGTCCCTCTGTACGCACGATAACTCGCGCAAAAATTGAGATATTTTGATGAAATTTGGAATGCAAGTTGGTATCAAGACAGGAACGGACGGTATTGAAAATGGGCGAAATCGGACCATGACCACGCCCACCTCCCCTATATAGTAAAAATCGGAAATTTTGTATCTCAGTAACTAATAGAGCTGGAGTGATAAAATTTCACCCACGTATTGACCTCAGGCCCTTATGAAGAAATGTGGTGAAATTTTGGAAAATGGGCGGTGCCACGCCCACTTATTAAGGGGCAAACATTGAAAGTTTTATGAGTCATAACTCAGAAACCGTTGAAGGTATATCGATGAAATTTGGTAGGCGTGATATACTTACTTAGACAAATGTTTGGACGAAAAATTGCCAAAATCGGTTGACGACCACGCCCACTTTTATATATGGGTATTATAAAGTGGCCTAATAAAAACATTTTAAGCCATATCTCTGTCAAATATAAAGATATATCATTGAAATTTTGTCGCATGAGTCCAACTATGGACATAAAACAAAAAAAACAAAAATTTTGGAAAATGGGCGTGGCACCGCCTCTTTTTAGAAACAGGAATATACGAGATTTCTTAGCCCATAACTCGACAAATAATTTATATATAATGACGAAACTTGGTGTGTACACTTTTATTACTTGTAGTAATACATGTTCAAAATTTTAGCGAAATCGGTTGACGACCACGCCCACTTTTATATATGGGAACTATAAAGGGGCCTAATGAAAACATTTTAAGCGATATCTCTGTCAAATATAAAGATTTATCATTGAAATTTTATGACAGGAGTCCAGCTATGGACATAAAACAAAAAACACAAAAATTTTGGAAAATGGGCGTGGCACCGCCTACTTTTAGAAGCAGGAATATACGAGATTTCTTAGCCTATAACTCGACAAATAATTGAGATATTATGAAGAAACTTGGTTTATACACTTTTATAACTTGTGTTAATAGACACGCAAAAATTTATTGAAATCGGTTTATGACCACGCCTACTTTTTAACAAAGATATTTCTGGAACACCCTTTAGGAATTTGTAACGTGACATCTTTGTAACTAGAAGTCATAAAGGAATGAAATTTTACACAAAGTATAATATTCATATGCTTATTTGGATGACTGATAAAAATTTTGAAAATGGGCGTGGCTACGCCCACTTTATGCAGCACTCGCTTTATATAAAGTACCTACACCGTGTTTCCATCAAACGCAAACAAACAATGAAAGCATACAGCTGAGTATCTAATGTTCGATTCCACTCGAACTTAGGCTTCCTTACTTGTTTTTTTTATTTTTGTCCATTTTTATTTTCAAAAATCCGTCTTGGTCCATAAAAAACAAATTTCGGAACATCAAAATTAATTTTAGACGAATGTCGTGGAAAAGTTTTCTACGCAGAAAAACTAGAGGAATACCAATTTCGTTGGCACGATATCGATTAATTTCCCTACATACAAATCGCCCCGGCCTAATGTATGTATGTATGTGCATTAGGGTATTTAATTTTTTGGCGAAATCTGCTCTCTCCTGAGAACTTGATTATAGAAAGAAAATAAACAATATAGTTAAATAATTTTACAAAAATGTAACTTAACACGAACAAAAGCTGATGGTTATGAAGGAGTAAGTCTCCCTAACCAACTTTGCCGAATACAGATTAGGGCAAGTTAATGATAACGTCATACATATGAAAATAACACCTCATCGTTGCTCGGGGGAATTAAATGTGCATATAGTAATTGCGAATTGCAAAAAAATATATATATTTTAATAAATCTACTACATGTATTATGCCTAATATGAGGTTTTTACTGCTATCCTTTTAAAGATCATGAATTGAATTGAAGCCGGGACTGCCATAACCTCTCCGAAATGCTAGCTATGTATGTACATAAATATATTAATAATAATAATAATACAATGGCGCTATTATAACTCTGACGAGTTTTATGGCCGAGCTTCTCTCCCAATTCGAGGTGTGCTCCTTTTTGTTTTTCCTACTAATTGGGTGGACCTACTGTTTTATGCCGGCTCCGAACGGCGAATGCATTTTTTGTGAGAAGCTTTTTTTTCATGGCAGAAATACTCTCGGAGGGTATGCCGCCCACTGCCGAGAGGTGACCGCTGCTCTTAAAAAACCCAATAATTGGATTTTTACTAATTAGAAAAATTTGTTTGGCTCGGACCGTGGTTTGAACCCGAGACCTCTGGCATAGCAGGCGAGCACTCTACCCACTGCACCACAGCGGCCACAATAAATATATTAAGCTTAAGTTAAAATAACAAACAATCGAAAATCACAGACTAAATTCGCTCCGACCTTTGCCAATCGGTTAGTGCTGTGCATACTTTTATGCTTTTACCTTTTTGTTTTATACATATCCTCTTTTTTGTGGACAAACTCTTGCCAAATTTCAATAAAAAATAGATGCTCTATAAGAAAGAAACAAAGTAAAGGAAATATCAGCGCAATTTCTAATGCACAGCCAAACAAATGTCACATTAGACAATTTAATGCCACTGAAAAGAACGAACGTAAATAAACTTTGAGTATTTTTTGTGCAGGAGAAAGAGAAAAAGGTATAAAGAATTAGTAGACATTACTATCTACATACTTGTAACAACATATGTATGTACATATGTATGAAAAAATATATACATACATATGTACATAATACATTCCTCAAAGAAAGACATACATATGTATGTACAAAAATACGTGCCTATTAGCATCTCTCTTGAAATAGCCAATGCAAGAAAAATGTGATCATTCCAACCACTAAACTTGTATGAGAAAAACGCTAACATCTTTAGTTGATTTTAAATTTATTTGGCAGTCCGATTATTCGATATTTTTGCATTAGTTTACTCATATTATATGCTTCATTGGGGGCTTGTTTCGGATAAAATAATAATTTAAAAAAAAAGAAAATTTTTGGCAATATTTCTTTGTGTGTCATCCTTTTGATATTTACATACATACATACTATATGTACACAGGTGTGCATTATAACCCAATAAAAATATTAGCGAACGTTCAAAAATGGCCAATATAAATATCGAATTGAGAGCGAAATTAAAATCAACCTCAGTTTTCCACCGTTTGCAGCACACATGTTACTATAGCAGTAGTCACTTAGTCAACTACAGTTTTAATTTGGATATATCCAATATATTATATGCGACGTTTGAAATCTAGGGTCAGTCAGGTAGGAAGATCACAGGTTTGTCACTCTTGCGAAATTTCAAAAATTTACTATCTGTATATGCGGTAGTAGCGACTGGGCTTATTATTATTGAAATTGAAATCAATCTAAAATAAATCAACCAAAATAATTGATCAAAAACATCATTAAAAGCTCCTCAAGAAATATTTTTTTATAAACAGGTCAGGGCTAAGTTTGCTTTTCTGGCAATATATCTTTTTCAAGTGCATGCTTATGTACTTGATTTGTCTCGCTTTTATATACATACAAACATACAACAATGTTTTAGTTACAAAAGTGAGATTTTGCTATTTTCAATGAAGCTGAAAGGGTGTACTCGTAGTTATAATAATGACATTTACATATAATAATAGTTTAGTACAATCGCCCTCTCTGATTCCTTTTGAATTTCAAAGTTTTATACCAAGTACGGCAGGCAGTTGTTTTAGAAGCCGTTATTGATAGTATGATGGCACTTGGGTTATGTACATATATACAAATGTATTTTGTTTTTTGCGTAAAATTCGAAAACGATTAGAAAGGGAATCTTTATTTCACGCTCTCATCTTCGATAACGGATTTGGTAAAGTTGTTAATCGATTCGGAAACTACAGTGATCATTATCCATTGAAAAGGAACCTTCGTTATGAATTCGAAATCCAGCGCATTCTCGAAAAAAGGTATTAGGTGTTCGTCACGACCGAGAACAACTGTGGCCTTACTAAGTAAATAACACAACAAAAACAGTCATTAATAATAAAAATGTTATTAATAATTTATGAATTTTTTTGATTGTTGTTAATTATTAGTACACCATTAATGATTTCAGTCGTGATAAACTTGTCTACGAGCCATTTAAGCTGATTCCACATAGAACTTTGTGTTGCGCTACGTGACACTTTCTGTGTGACAGCTGAGATTAAAATACATGTATCTATATGAGGTTTCTCACATAACAAAAAGTAACGCAACGCCGAAGTTACGTAAAGCACAAAGTTGCCCAAATCTCAACTTTTGGGGACGTTGAAATTTTTTTTCAGTTTCACTTTAATTCAAATGTAAATAAACAAATTTAAATTTCACACAATTGAAAAATAATTTAATAGATTTTTATTTTCTTATTTATTTTTTGTAAATAAAACGGAGAATGAAAGATTTTTCAGAAAACAAATATTTTTTGAGTGATGTTGCAGCGTTCATTGTGGCATAGTTTTTCAGTTTTGCGTTGTTTGACATAGAAAGCGGCGTAACGCAAAGCGGAAAAAGTTTTATGTGGAATCAGCTTAAGAATTTAGAATTTATCGAAAATTTCGGGTATAAAATGTCTTCAAATTAAATGTCTGCCCTCAAAATTCTACAGTAGAATTTACTGAGGAATTTATAGTAGATTTTAACCCCTTAAAGTAGACAACAGTTTCAACGCTCCAAGTGTCTGTTTTAACCCTCACGGAAAAAAAGTTAGTTGCAAAAATAAATATGTATATTAAAAAGTGATTTATATTCAACTAATTTTAAAGTAGCTTAAAACAAATGCAGCGCGGGACAGTTTATTTTATATGTACATATGTATATGTAAACACATGTTTTCAGATCTAAGTATGCCAAGATTGTTTTTTCCTTTTTTGGTTACCGTTTTTCAGCTTCTCTTCCCATTAAACACTAAAAACGAAATTCTCAAACGGAGAAAATATTGTTTCATATTTATCATTTGAAAATTAACATAAATTCAATTGTTTCTCAAATATTGTTTATCAACTTGAGAACAATTTGCGAAATTTGATGAAAATTTGTTTCGCATTTTTACCATTTCTTGAATTTCGACATATCAAATGCAGGATTAAGTTATTTATATTAAACTACAAATAAAGTAGTTGAAAAGAAACTCAAGATAAAGTTATTTATTTGAAACTACTAGTAAAGTAGTTGAAAACAAATGCAGGATAGGGCAATTGACTGCTTGCTATGACATCGCCGTGTTAAAAAAATCAGTTCATTGCAAAAGGAAAAAGTCACAGTTTCAATTAGATGTTATTGAAACTAAAGTAGTTTATAAAGCGATTTAAAAGTACATAATTTAATTTCCTAAAGGGAACTGCCTTATATTATAACTAGAGCTCGGATAATCAAACGCCTAAAATTATGCTACGTAATGTTTGGTGGCACATCCAGTGGCAAGTTTAAGGGTGGGGTACGTTCAGGTCTAAGCCCCCCGTGAATGCATTTGGATTTTTTGCTTACTAGGATGCCAGAAAAATAAATTATTAAGGTTTTTTATGGGTTGCACGTGAAAAATTGCAAAGAAAGCTACATACATAAATAAATATAATAATAAAGAATAATAATAAATAAAGTATAATAAATGAATAATAAATAAATCTATATATATAAAAATGGTGTAAAAAATGTTACTAACCTCATCAGATGAGAACGGCTGGGCCGATTTCTGTAAAACTTTTTGTCAATTGTTCGTATTCTCGAGGAGATGGTTCGTACGGAAGAAAATTTTGGAAAATCCCTCCGGAAAAGTCCGAAAATTGGAAAAATCGGTGTGTATGTGCGTATGTGTGCATCTGTGGATGTGTGTCCTCTATAAATTCCTAAAGTAACCAACCGTTCTTTATGAAATTTTCACAGTAGATTCATGTGGTGTTAGTGCACAAAGTAGGGTATATAGAATTTCGAAAAGCTGGGAGCTTCCCGGAATACAGGCCTAAATGAGGACCCAGATCGATCCACCAAGCCTTCGAGCAATATTGGTATAAAATGAAAGGTGTTTAACAAGCCTTCAACATAAAGTTATTTTTATTGCGATACCTAGGCCGGGTTCCCAGATATGGGAACGTGGGACCGAGTGACCCTGGAAAGTTTCTGAGCGATATTGGTATCAAATGAAAGCTGTTGAGGAGGACTTCAGCAAAGAGCTTTTTAAATAGTGATGCCTAGGCCGGGTTCCAAGATTTGGGTCAAAGCGTGGACCCGGATAACCCTTGAATGTTTTCGAGCGATATTGGTAGAAAATGAAAAGCCTTGAGCAGGCTTCCACATACAGCTATTTTCATTGTGATTTCTAAGGCTGTTTCCCAGAGATGGCTAAAGTAGTGGGCCCGGATGGTGATGGACGGTCCCGGTAAGGTAAAGGTAGGTAGCTATAGGGATAGGGATAGGGATAGGGATAGGCATAGGCATAGGGATAGGGATAGGGATAGGGATAAAGATAGGGATAGGGATAGGGATAGGGATAGGGATAGGGATAGGGATAGGGATAGGGATAGGGATAGGGATAGGCATAGGGATAGTGATAGGGATAGAGATAGGGATGGGGATAGGGATAAGGATAGGGATAGGGATAGGGATAGGGGTGGGGATAGGGATAGGGATAGCGATAGGGATACGGATACGGATAGGGATAGGGATAGGGATAGGGATAGGGATAGGGATAGGGATAGGGATAGGGATAGGGAAAGGGAAAGGGATAGGGATAGGGATAGGGATAGGGATAGGGATAGGGATAGGGATAGGGATAGGGATAGGGATAGGGATAGGGATTGAGATAGGGATCGGGGGAAGTAGGTTTGTCGCGGCGAATATAACTATAACTTTTATTCAGAGAATAGACAATTTTTTGTTATTCGCAGTCATTAAGATGGACTCTAAGATAATGGTTAGCAATACGGTAATCAAAGACTTTTCTTTAGGCTTCATAGGAATAAGTTTTAGCAGAACAACGTCTGCCGGGTCAGCTAGTACATATATAATTATAAAGAATAAAGAAAAAATTAAAAATTTGTAGTGGCTCGCTTAAATTTGAGACAAAATAATCGCAAGTGAAGGAAAAACAATTACAATTTCAAACCAAATATACTTAGTTTGAATGAAAATGAGGCAAGTGCATATTAGCAAATGGAATATATAACACAGCTTTTTAATTTGTAGTGGTCTGACTTTAAACTATTGCATATTTTAGGTAAAAAACTTGATTTGAATATCTATTTTTTCTTATGACCATTTCAGTGTTTACATTTTTCCAGTTGGATACTCGGAATAATTCCATATCTGTAAAAATACAATTTCTCTCGTGGTAAAAACGGATCTGCATTTTTGTTTATGAGTTATTGGAACATTAACTATGCCATAATTTAATTACTTTTCCCAAATTCTATTTTCATTACAGCTAGTTTTGTTTTGCTTTCAAAAAGCTTGACGATGTACAAAAATATAAAATACAAAATGGAAACAAATTTTGTTTTTTTTTTTTCTTTCTAAACGCAAGACGTACGAGTGTTCTTCTTTTTTTCAGTAAAAATGTCAAAGAAAATAAATCCCTCTTTGGCTTTATTTCATTACACACCACTGTATGTTTATTCAAACTGCAAATTTGTGTAACATGATTAAGACCTTTTCTAATAAAATCTTCACCCACCATACCAATATGCTACCCCTTTATATTTAAATTGTAATCCCTCCACTGAAAACAAACAAAATTTATATTTTTTAGGCACTTGATTTCACCTATTTTTCCGAGCTCTAATTATAACCAGACCTGGGTAATATCAAGTACCAGTACGACTTGTGACAAGTACATTTTAAAAGAATTGTACTGGTACTGGTACTTGCATTCCCAAATTTTCAAGTACTAGTACAAGTACAAGTACAAGGAATTGAAAAAGAATTGAAGTTTTAGCAAATACTTCAAAGTAATTGAAAAGAATTGAATGTACTTGAAAAGAATTGAAAAATGTACTTGAATCGATTTTTCAATTCTTTTCAAGTACTTGTATGTACTAGTACTTGAATATTCTGAAAGTACTTAGTACGGACTCATTACTTCAAGATCAAAATATAAAGTATTTAAGTACGTAATAGTCCAATTACTACTCAGTATTACCCAGGTATGATTATAACACACACAAAAGTTCAACCTACACCCTCATAATAGCGATTGCACGTAAGTATGTGTGTATGTATAGGCAAAGGGATACAAGAAAAAACTAGTCTTTATAATTTCTGCTTTGTTTATGGATGGTCGCGCGATATAAATACATTGTAAAATCCTTAAGAAAATAAGTGGCCTAAGCTCAAAAGAAAGTACTTATTAAAAATAAATTTGCTTAGTTTCGTTAAAACTGCAAATTTCTGTACTGCTCATAAATTTAATGCATGTCAATTGAATGTTACGTATACGCAGTGTGCAACTGTGTTTTAAGTCAAAGGCAAATGCAAGGAAAAAACTGGCAAAAGAACACACACATATGTAGGTACAAGCAAAAAAGCGTTGCAAAGTGCAATTGCAACAAAAAGAAAACACACACACATTGACACGAACGGATACCACAGTAACGTACAAAGTGTGGCTAAGCACACGGTGCCTTTATTTATGCACTTACAATTGTCTCGCATGCAGCAAACTTCTTGGCTTTGCTTTGTGCATATGATCTCACTACACACACACACACGCACATAAAATTATTGTTTTTTGTGCATTTATTTACACGAGGAAATGCTATTTGTAAGATTTTTTCGCAGCATTTTGTTACTTTGCGTTGCCACAATTTTTTAGTAATTTGTTTTCTTTTCTATTAATTTGCTAATTAATAAAAGCTTTTAGAATCAATTAAAGTTTATATTTCAGTTCACTTGCGCTTCTTCAATAATTTCTTAACATTTGTTTTTAAATTTATTCTTTGCTTTGAAATTTCATGTACTTTTTGCAAGCTTTTATTTATTCTCTTTAACTCTTCTCTTACTTTAAGCTTTTTTCACTTTACAACTTTCGGTGTAGTTGTACCTATGCATTGCAGTTATGTATGCATTGTATGTTGTGCACGTAAATTTTCAAATTTTCCAAACATTGATTACACATTTTATTTACAAAAAAAAAAAAAAAAAAACTTCAATGTCATCCCACTTCCGTTTCGGCATTTATCCTTGAGCTTGTGCGACTTAGTTGCTTCCTACGCTTATCATTAATTTTACGCTTATTTTAATTTTTTATTTTGCACAGCATTATCGGCTGTTCATGTGTATGCCTTTAGAGAAAGGCAGTTTTAAGAAAATTTTAACTTTTTATTTCTTTTGTTTTCGTCGAATTCTCTTGAAACGATGCGCTCGTGGCTCAACCGAATTGTACGACGCGTTTCCAACTAAAATGTGTTTTCAATTTCATTACACCGACAACCCGCGTGCTACTACATAGATATGTATGTATGTACCGTCTATACTGCTTTACTCCTTGACTGCCAACAGTGCAAAGGCCAGAGCTGTTAGATAATGAAAGTGCTCGAAAATGCAATTTTTTTCTGTTGGGATTTATTTTTTTATTTGTTGATATTTTCATTATTTTTATTTACTGTTGATTCGTAAGGTGCACTCGTAATTTTAGACAGAAACGTAATCGAAATCGTACTCGAAATTGAGACTGAGACTGAAATTTAAATCGAAATTGCAGTCAAAATTGACGAATCGCAGACAACATCGAAATGATAAACAGTCAGGGAATCGAAGTCGGGATCGAATTGGTCGAGTCGAAATGAACGAAATGAAAAGAGAACTGGAAACCGAAATTGCAATCCAAAAGAAAATTAAAAACAAATTCGAAATCAAAACCATCTTTAGAGATGAGTAGGTATGACCAATTAAGGACCTTGCCGCCAAGGTATACTTTTCGCAGATTTTACAGAGCTCGATCTCTATAAAAAAGTATTCCAAATAAAAAAGGATTCAAATTTATGACCATTTAATAGTTTTTCTTCACATGGTTTTTCCCACCTTACTAAAATTGTATATTTTAAATAAATATTTCCAACTGATGCTGTTCATAATTACAACTTAGCAGCTCTGCTACATTAGAAATCCTTTTTCAACTTTACACTGTTGCTGTTGCTGCTGCCTGCCCATTGCGCGCCGAGCGTAGCGTTTCTCATTTACGAAACGGCAGTCAGTTTGTTGTTTTTTTTTCTGTGGTGCCTTCTGATTTATTGCATACAACAACAACAACAATCATGTAGTATGACGCGTTCGGCTGTATCCTTTCGTGTTTAGTTTTATTTTTAGATACATTCCGATTTGATTGTTTGTTATTGTTGTTGTTATAGTATTGTGTCGGCATTTATTTGGTTTGTTCTTTTGAGCTTGATTGCGTTGGTCATGTACGAGTACAAGTGCAGAAGAACAAGTGCCAGTAAAACGACATATGTAGGTACAGGACCTCCCGACTCTAGCTCTACTCTAACACTCGCCTACACCACTGAGGGCCTCCTCTTAATCGTCTCGTTTTTATAGACATGCGCATTTTTCAGCTGCGCGCTCTCTTCCCGGCTTTAGGAGGCAATTTCTTACTTACTTTTTTATTATTTGCTTGGCTGTTTGGTGTTGATGATAAGATTGAGAGAGTGCAAAGGCGAAATGGTGCACAATCAAAATCAAATTTACTGCCTTTCGTCGTCTCAAATCCTGGTGGCACTTGGCACGCACCAAGGTAAATTTGAGTCTTCTGTTTCACTAAACTAAAATAGATTTTTCCTTTCTAATGGATTATTTGATTTTGATTGGAGCTTTAGTTTTATTTCTTTATTTTTTTGTGTGTAAATGTATGAAACAGTATATCGCCAAAATAATGGAGACGATTCTTCTACTCGGACTCGCCAACCATAACAGAGTGATTCAACTCTATTATTGTTGTTGCTGCTTTGCTTTAGAAAATTTATTAATTTACTAGCTGCACCCGGCCCACTTCCTATTATAAGCAATTGAAGCGAAAAACGGCACACTTTAAAATAAGTTAAAATTATCTAGAAACCGAAATTGCCTCGGGCTGCAGAGCTCAGCAAAAGTCAGATAAGTTTAAAAAAGTGAAAGAAAAATTGATATTTTCAAAAGTTTGCCCTCTTCATGTTCTTATGCCATTTTTCTTCGTATTAGTCTGCAACTGCCTTTCCCTCTACTATTCCCTTTCCATTTATCTTTCCTTTCATTTGCGTTTTCTTTTTCCTTTCCCGTCACATTTCCGCTTCCCTTTTACTACCGCTCTGCCTTACTTCTCCTTTTCTGTCTTCCTGTCTTTCTCCTTTTCATTCCGCCCTCTTATACCTTCTCTAATTCCCTGTCTTACTGTCTTTCTCGCCATCCTCATCATTCCATTTTCATTATATTCTCCTTCTCCTTCTCCGTCCCTTGCCTTTACCTTTCCCATTCTCATTGCTCCTCCCCTTTCCCTTTCCCTGGGGAACCGGGTTTGGCATAACATAGCCCTGTATTCCACTTCTCATTTCATGCCATCGTTGCTTAAAAATATTCCGTGGCATCCGCGTCCACTCCTTTACCCATAACTGGGTACCGGGCCTAATAATCACTATGAAAATATCTCTATATAGCAGCCCTGCTCAACACTTTTCATTTGGTACCAATATCCCTGAGAAATATCCCGGTCTTATCCGGGTCCACGTGTTTACCCACACCTTGAGACCTGACCTAGGAATCGTAATGAGTTCATTTCTCTGTAAAATCCCTGGTCAACACCCTTTATTTGATACCAGTATCGCTGAGAAATTGTGGGTCATCGCTTTTTAATCCAAAGAAAAAACTACTGTCGAAGCTTCTACTTGAATTAAGTTTAAAAACAAACGGTATTGACAGTTAAGTTCAATCAAATCAATTTATCGTTTCTGTTTTATTGGCCGGATGCTGTCTTAACATATACCAATATATGTCTTTACTTAAGTTCATATTTATAAATGTATGTATGTAAGTATTCTAACCTTGCAGTGAAGTCAACTATGTAGTTGTAAAATAATTTCCGTACAGCGGAACTATCTTTTTCCCAGCAACTCCGCACCAGCATCATACCTACCACTTGACTTATTTGAACCAAAGCTTACATCTAAAATAAATATATACTTTCAAGGGCAGTGAGCATGTTAAGCATATGAGATTTGGTGAACTAAACCGAGTCGAAGAAGCAAACAAAATTGAACGGTTAAATGGTCAGCCCTGTATCAGCATTATACCACTTTGCTACTAGTAATTCAATTTGTCTAAATACTTATTCTAGTTAATTAACTACACTCAAAAAAAAAATTACTCAGATTATTTATAAGTGGGAATGATTCGGCGCTAAAGACAATTTTCATTGTTTTGATGTACAATTTTCTTTAAAACCTAGTTTTTATTCCTTGATTTGAAGCAAATTGTACATCAAAACAATGAAAATTGTCTTTAGCGCCGAATCATTCCCACTTTTCCATAATCTGAGTACTTTTTTTTTGAGTGTAGAATGTCTGCGGACTAGTTTGTGTTATTACTGCAGGGAATTATTAGAGAACCATCGTTGATTTAAGCATTAGCTATACTTGTGGATTGTTACTGTTGCCGAATGACGAATGCCATTTGTTGTCTACAAATTAACATCCTTGTAATGTAAACTCGTAAATAAGTGCCCTTTTATGTTTTTATTGTGGGTGTGGATGGTTGAAATGGTTGTTTCTGAGTTTCAATGGCACGGCATATACAGACATACACATGTACCTACATATATTTGAATTGAGTTTGCAGACAGACATGTGTAACTAGTAGTTACTAACTACATACATATTGAATAAAAAGTTTTATTAACTGACAATAAACGGAGAAGGGGCGATTGGTGTGTGCTTGCGGTGTAACATTTGTATATAAAATTTTCGATAACAACACAATTCGTAGCGAAAGGTAGTTAAATGTTAAATAAGCACAAGGCTTTGAATGATTTTTTTGTGTATTGATTTACGTACAGTGCCGAACTAAAGTATTGGCACAGCAAGATGCTTCAACTTTAGCACTGTTTTTTGACCGCATGTGAAGAGATTTCTAAAAAATATAAAACATCTCTGGATAGAATGATAAATTGTTAACCATTTCCATTTTATTTCATTTAATTATCTCTTTTACTGAATTAACGGCAGCGATTCTAAGAAAAAAAGTACTGTTTGGGCTGAACAAAAGTATTGGCACAGCTAAATATTACTGGCTATTTTGCGCTGATTTATCGGTCTAGCAACTTTTTTTAATTTGCCATGCTACGAGAACGTGTGACTTATGTACGTTACTCTTAAAATATGAGCCGCGGACGTCGCAGTGTGATAAATAAGTAAATTTTCCATTAAAGTGAGTAGCAAAAGAGCAAAACCGCCGAATCTCGGCGAAAAATTATGTCGCATTTGCATGATTATCGAAAATCATTCTCTGGGATTGGTGAAATGATGGACAGAAACCGCCACACTATTCGGAGCATTGTTCAACGTTTCAAGAAGGCTTATCTTTGCAAAGTGTACAAAGAACGGATAGACCTACGGCTTAAAGGACCGTAAATGCAGTCAGATAGTAGGAAGAGTAAAAAAAAATTGTAGAATATATTCCACCAACATTGCAGATGACGTTAAGACAGAATTAGGAAGAGACATGCACGCCATAACGATCCGGGGAGCCGTATATGGAAATAACTACCATTCTCGTATAGCTAACCGAAAGCCCCTTATTCCAAAAATAAGCCTAAATAAACGTTTAGCTCATGTAAAAGAATATTAAGTAAGCCAAGCAACTGCTGAAACAATGTTCTTTACTCGGATGAAAAAAAATTTAGTATTTTCCAACTTGATGACCGGCAAATTGTGTGGGGAAACCATAACAGCTTGCATCTAGTTATACGGGAATGATAGTTATTTTCTTGTAAGGCTCCCCGGATCGTTAAGAGGTGCATATCTCTTCCGAATTCTGTCCTAACCTAATCTACAATGTTGGTGGAATATATTCTACGATTTTTTTTCACTCTTCTTACTATCTTACTGCGTTTACGATCGTTTAAAGCCGTATGTCTATCCGTTCTTTGTACACTTTGCAAAGATAAGCCTTTTTGAAACATTGAACAATGCCCCGAATAGTGTGGCGGTTTCTGTCCATCATTTCACCAATCCCAGAAAATGAATTTTGATAATTATGCAAATGTGACATAATTTTTCGCCGAGATTCGGCGGTTTCACTTTTTTGCTACTCACTTTAATGGAAAATTTACTTATTTAAGACACTGCGACGTCCGCAGCTCATATTTTAAGAGCGACGTACGTAAGTCACACGTTCTCGTAGCATGACAAATTAAAAAAAGTTGCTAGACCGATAAATCAGCGCAAAATAGCCAGTAATATTTAGCTGTGCCAATACTTTTGTTCAGCCCAAAACAGTACTTTTTTTCTTAGAATCGCTGCCGTTAATTCAATAAAAGAGATAATTAAATGAAATAAAATGGAAATGGTTAACAATTTATCATTCTATCCAGAGATGTTTTATATTTTTTAGAAATCTCTTCACATGCGGTCAAAAAACAGTGTCAAAGTTGAAGTATCTTGCTGTGCCAATACTTTAGTTCGGCACTGTATGTATATACTTACATATGTATGTATGAAGCACGTTGTTTACTCTAATTACAGTTGTATGTATATCAAGGTCTCCTAAATAATCCTCTTTACAGGGATTGGAGAGAATATTATGAATTTCCTTTTTTTTCCTTTTAAGCTTTAAAATTTATTTGGATAAAATCCAAATAATAGAATTTTTACTTTTACTCAACTCTAAAAAAACTCAAGGTTACTCATACGCCATAGCGTACTATTGGAAGCAAAAAACAAATCTCAGAAGCATAAGTCTACGTTTTAGGGAATAACTCTTAAATTTTTGCAGCTAGAATTCTGAAATTTTAGATTTGGAGCATTTATTGTACACAAAACGCTGTCGGCGAAAATCATCGGTATCGGATGACTATAACATAGAGATCCCATACCGCGCTTTTGGGCCAAGGAAAAAAGGGTACATTCTAGTTTTCCTATACAGGAAGATAAATTAATATTTTAAAATACTGTTCATATATTGTATTGACTTATCTGTAAAAAGTTTGCAAAAAAAATTAAGATGTCTTGTACACAACAAGAGATAATCGCGAAAATATGCGATTTTGGGCATTCAGCCTCCATAACCGGAAATCACGCTATATCTTGAAAACAGATCATCCGATTTTAGTTTCGATTTCATATCTGGATTCAGCATAAAATTCTGCTTCAACTCGATGTGCATATTGGCCTGGATATTTTTTTTGTCGATTTTTGCCAAATTTTTTTTTTCAAAAATTCGTCTTGGTTCATAAAAACCAAATTCGGGAACATCAAAATTAATTTTGGACAAATGTCGTGGAGGAGTTTTCTACTCAGAAAAATGAGAGGAATCCAAATTTCGATCGCGCGATATAGGTTAGTAAATCGCCCCACCCTAGTATGTATACTAGGGTGGTTCCCAAATATGTGGAGACAAATTGTATATCATATTTCGTGAACCTGACCGCCTAAGTCAATGCTAATACAGTCGAAGATACCATATATAAACTTTTGTCCCGAGCGGAGACAGCTAAGGGGTGCCGCACAGGGGCCAAAGTTCTGAAAACTCTATGGCCCGGTTTCACCAACCATACTTGAGCTTAGTTTAGTGGCAATTATGATGTTTTCGGTTTCACCACTCGTTCTTAGCTTAGTCACAAGTTAGTCAGATTTTGTCTTGACTAAAACTCGACTGAGATGCTGATGTAATCTTTCAACAGATTTAAGCTATTAAAGGTAAAAGCAGGAACCCGGTAATCGAATTCTTTAAAATACAAATGTAGTAAGTATTCGATTTGAGAACTACACCATTTCCAGGTGGATTTTAGAAAGCATCAACTGGATTTTAGAAAGAGTCAATTGGATTTTGGAAAATTTAAATTGTTTTTCCAATCAACTTTTCTAAAATCCAATTTTCACTTTCTAAAATCCAGTTGACGTTTTCTAAAATCCATCTGGAAATGGTGTAGTTCATTTTCCAACAAAATGCAACCTTCGCTACGATTCGCCACCTTTTTCTGTTGTTACTATAGTGATATGTATACCATGACTTGGAAAAACTGAGGTTCTAAGTTTGATCTTTTTATTGGTTATCGCAGGCCATTTTCGAACGTTCGCCAAAATGTTCATTGGCAGTTTGGCCATTTGTTATTTGAAATTAACAGTTGCATTTCTCCTGCTTTTTTCTCACCGTGTAATCCGCAATAAGTAGCGGCAACAAAAACTTAGAAAAAGCTTATAAAGGTTAGCAGCAGAGGAAACACTGACATACTGTATAATGTCACTTAACATTCGTATGGCAACACCAGGGTACGGCAACACTATGTTAATGTAACAGCTGTGCTGTTATGTAATCAGTAAACAGCTGTTTGCAGCTGATTAGAGATTCTTTTATTTTTATTTCATACAAATACCTTTTGCAAGTGCTTTTTACAACCCTTTCCTCCTTTTATTTTCAATCCAAAATAATTTATTTGTATATTTTAGTTAATTGATTTCTTTTTTGTTGTAAAAATAGTGAATAACTACTTCGTTATAGTTTTTATTATTGCTGGTTAACCATGTCTACACCTCTACGTTTAATTACAACCAAATCTCTACCTAGCGCATTCACGAGTCTTGGTCAGACGGCGGCGGCGTCTGCGTTGAGACATCAATCGAGACGAACAGCCGCTTACTATCCCGTTCAGGACAAACTTTACGGCTTGAATGAGGAACAACAGAAGCTGAGAGAGATGGCATTTAATTTCTTTCAAAAGGAGCTGGCGCCACATGCCAAAGAGATTGATAAACACGATAAATTCAAGTAAGTTTATTGCATGGGATTGTGTTAATGTACATAAATATTTAAATACATATGTAAGTATGTGTTTATGTTTTCACTTGTATGGTGCATAGTGATATGCGCGAATTTTGGAGGAAGATGGGCGATCTAGGCTTTTTGGGCATTACAGCTGAACCGGAATTTGGCGGCACCGGTGGCACTTATCTGGATCATTGCATTGTAATGGAGGAGATTTCAAGGTGAGTAGCGTGTACTACCCTTATACAAGCTAACTTTTAATCTAGATAGGTAATCCCCAAACGTTTATCCACAATTTTTTTTAGAGCCGCCGGTGGTGTCGCCTTATCCTACGGCGCTCACTCAAATCTTTGCGTCAATCAATTTACCAAAAATGGCACTGCCGAACAAAAAGCCAAATACCTGCCCAAGCTGTGCAGTGGTGAACATATTGGTGGCTTAGCCATGTCCGAACCGGCCGCCGGCTCCGATGTGGTATCCATGAAATTGCGCGCCGAAAAGAAGGCAGACTATTACATATTAAATGGTAGTAAATTTTGGATAACCAATGGTTCCGATGCTGACACCCTAATTGTCTATGCCAAAACAAATAGCGGTGATGGAGATGGTGGTGATGCGGTGGCTGATAAACATGCCATCACCGCTTTCATCATCGAAACCGCATGGGAGGGCTTTAGCGTCGCACAAAAACTCGACAAGTTGGGTATGCGTGGCAGCAGCACTTGTGAATTGGTATTTGAGGATCTGAAAGTGCCAGCACACAACATATTGGGCGAGGTGAATAAGGGAGTTTATGTGCTAATGTCCGGTTTGGATTATGAACGTCTCGTGCTGGCTGCTGGCCCCGTGGGTCTAATGCAAGCCGCGATTGATGTCGCCTTCGATTATGCACATCAACGCAAACAAAAAGGTCAATTAATTGGTGAATTTCAGCTGATGCAAGGCAAAATGGCTGACATGTATACGACATTGAGCGCTTGTCGCTCGTATTTGTATAGCGTTGCACGTGCCGTGGATAATGGTGAGCGTAGCTCGAAGGATTGTGCCGGCGTTATATTGTATTGTGCTGAGAAGGCGACACAGGTGGCATTGGATGCCATTCAAATTTTGGGCGGTAATGGTTATATAAATGAATATCCGACGGGGCGTATAATGCGTGATGCGAAATTGTATGAAATTGGTGCGGGCACATCGGAGATTCGGCGTTGGTTGATTGGAAGGCAATTGAATCAGGAATATAAGTAGGGGGGACTGTAGTTGGCCGCCGTCACCGCTTTTTGACGAACAGACTACTTGTTGCATTTATTTACTTTACTTCTTTGTACCTACCTACATATATACAAGTGGAAATTTGTAATATTTCTTAATAGTTATTTTTTATTAATAAATGTTGGCTTTGTATATTGAACGCCGAGTAAATTTTTGTGAGTCTATTGCTTGGAATAATATAATGATACAATAAAATAACAACAACGAAGAACCTCTGTCTGATTTATGTACCTGAATGGGAGATCGTATAATAAAATTAACACTTTTCAATATAAAAGATTCGTGCTTAATTTATATGCCCAACATAATTTGCACGATGCGATTGAATCATTTACAGATTACTAGTGTACGTACTGAATATGTCATGTTTTTATAAATGATCAAAATTTCAAAGATAACTATGTCCACAAACAAAATATTTGACCCCAAAGTAGGAACATGGAAAAAAACGATTTTTTTTATCGAAATTTTGACTTTGGTTGCATTAAAAACTGCAGGTACGTCAAAACCATATATGAAAGAAATATTTTCGTATTAATTCTAAATGAACGTGCAATATAAGTTTTTCACGAGGAACTAACATTTTCGGAATTATAAGTGAATTAATGTACACATATGGACACTGAAATAGGTGTAAAAGTTTTTCTTTCACAGCCTAACAGCATTCGCAATTAAAACGAAGTTTTGCTTAATTAAATGAATAATGTACTTTACTAAAACGAATTATGTTAAAATTATTTAATTTCATTTATTTAAACGAAAGTTATATCAGATAAACAAAATTCTCCTGGACACTGAAATAGGTGTGCAGCACTTTTTTTCAAAATCTCAAAAATAATTCAGTTAAAACTTCTCTATTCAATTGATTTTTATTAGATAGTATATCTGTCATTGTTTTGTATAATATAATATAATAATATAATACAATGGCGCTATTATAACTCTGATGAGTTTTATGGTCGAGCTTCTCTCCCAATTCGAGGTGTGCTCCTTTTTGTTTTTCCTACTAATTGGGTGGACCTACAGTTTTATGCCGACTCCGAACGGCGAATGCATTTTTTGTGAGAAGCTTTTTCATGGCAGAAATACTCTCGGAGGGTATGCCGCCCACTGCCGAGAGGTGACCGCTGCTCTTAAAAAACCCAATAATTGGATTTTTACTAATTAGAAAAATTTGTTTGGCTCGGACCGTGGTTTGAACCCGAGACCTCTGGCATAGCAGGCGAGCACTCTACCCACTGCACCACAGCGGCCACATTGTTTTGTATAACTTTGGCTAATCTATTGGTTATGGATGTAGTTAATTTGTGGCAGTTTTCTAATGGAGTAGAAGTAGGAGTAGTACCAGCGCTTTCTGCCAAAATGGAGATTTCTTTGGAAATGAAAAGGTTGTCAATTATCTCTGAATATCACTACGAAAGTTCTAAATTCGTTTTGGATCAGGAAATTCCCTTAGCCATTCAATACAGGTGATATTTGCATCTTAGAAAAATTCAAACCCCAATCACCCAAACGTGCTTTGGGTCGTTTTCTTGTTGAAAAATCCTTTTATGTGACATTTTTCCTTGGCAATATGACAGCTTAAGATTCTGCTAAATATCCCTATACTTTATAACGGTCAATGTGTCCCTTAGCGAAAATAACAGACCAACACTTTTCCAAGTTGCACCTCCTTAAACCATCATGTTTCCACCCCAAACTATATAGTACATTTAATGCTTCACAGAGCGAATTCTTTGTTTTAATATTTGTGGACATGATTCCAGAAGTTCACTACGTCGCCCAAACGGCAAAGGATTTGCACCATTCTACACCTAAAAGACGATTAGGCAAGTGGGTGGAAACATAATGTGCCACTTGGTAATGTCTTGGTCTGTTATTTTCGCTAAAGGACACATTGACCATTATAAAGTACAGGGATATTTAGCGGAATCTTAAGCTGTCATATTACCAAGGAAACATGTCACATAAAAGGATTTTTCAACAAGAAAACGACCCAAAGCACGTTTGGGTGATTGGGGTTTGAGTTTTTCCAAGATGCAAATGTCACCTGTATGGAATGGCTATGCGAATTGCCTGATCCAAAACCAATTTAGAACTTGCATAGTGATATTCAGAGATGATTGACAGCCTTTTAATTTCCAAAGAAAGCTCCATTTTGGTAGAAAGCGCGGGAACTACTCCTACTACTACTCCATTAGAAAACTGCCACAAATTAACTACATCCATAACCAATAGATTAGCCAAAGTTATACAAAACAATGACAGATATACTATCTAATAAAAATCAATTGAATAGAGAAGTTTTAACTGAATTATTTTTGAGATTTAAAAAAAAAAGTGCTGCACACCTATTTCAGTGTCCAGGAGATTTTTGTTTATCTGATATAACTTTCGTTTAAATAAATGAAATTAAATAATTTTAACATAATTCGTTTTAGTAAAGTACATTATTCATATAATTAAATAAAACTTCGTTTTAATTGCGAATGCTGTTAGGCTGTGAAAGAAAAACTTTTACACCTATTTCAGTGTCCATATGTGTAGGTATCTTTTACATGGCAGGTGTTATCCTTTATATCTTGGTTACGTGAAATGTTCCCATCACAGGTATCCTTTTTTTATTTGATGCTTTCTTTATCATCCTCAAGGTATCCGAAAAGGTATACCAATCGAAAAATTTGGGACTGTGGCGGATATTAGATTCCGCGAAAACATGAAATATATAAAATTGCAGTTTTCTCAAAAAGTTACCACTTTGCGATTTTTTTTTTACAGATACTTGTTAGTGAAGCATTGAACTTTGATATTCTGCAATAACCTCGTGGGTGGTCTGACCTTCGTATTAAAATTTGTTCTACCTCGCCGTGATTGTTTTGTACGAAAATTTTATCAAACATTAACAAAGAAAAATTTAATCAAATAGGTATAAAATCCTTATAAGTGCATGTATTTTCATGATTTTAAAACTGGATAATACTTCTTTTAATTTTCTATAAGATGATATAAAACTCATCTAATTGATTTAATATGATACATGTGTTAACGAGCTTAGAAAAAAATTTTATTGTGAAATTTCGACTTTGGTTGCACAAAAGTGCATTAAATGTTACATATATGTCGAAATCGTATATGAAGAAGTTGTTTATGTATTAATTTTGAATGAAAGTTATTATAATACTTTCTGCGTGGAAGGAGTATTTTCGGAGTTAGGAACAAATAAAAGATCAAAACCATATATCTGAACAATCAGTTGTACGGGGACTATATGCCATAGTGACCCGATTTCGATTATTTTTAGAAATAGTTAAGGTAATAGTAGGATACAGTCACGTGCAAAGTTTTGATATATTAGATCGAAAACTGAATGAGTTATTACCAGGGGTAAATGGGGTATGGTAAATTTTACTTATCTACCGTTATCTCGAAAACCGAATGCAATTTCGGAAAACTGGAGGTGGCATTGAATTTATAATATCCCAATTAAGTAGACAGCTATTAAAATCTTTTCGCGGAAAAAAGTGCAAAGCCTGGGTAAAGTTTACAAACGACGAAGAATTCACTTTCAGAAATCTGAAACTTCTTTCCTAAATATCTCGAAATCAAGATTTAATACGGATATTCTGAACACGTCGTTGTATTCTACAGGCAAAAATTAAGTTGACATGTTTCGGCGTTTCACTTAGATATTTCAATTTTTAAGATATACCTGTGGTAACATAAAATAATTGGGAGAAGTTCTAAAAAAGGGGTTAGGAAAATTAATGTATTTCCCTAAAAAACAACCAAATTGATTAAAATTTTCTATGATGTGTCGGCTGACGGATGAGCTCAACTCAAAATTTAATTTAAGTATCTTCAACTACATTTTTTTAACAAATATAAAAAATTTTTTTAGGGATGACTATCTAAAATCAAAATTGCGGAGGGTCAAACTTCATTTTAGAACTAGCCTCCTTTGGACTTTTTTGTTCAGAATTGACCAGAGAATGCAGCTGTGGCCGAAACAAAGTTGCAAAATAAATTGACCCGCCCTAATGCACATATATCAGAAGCAGTGAATGCTTAAGCGATATGCTTATGCCAAGTGTTCAACGCATATTCTAACATGAGTAAAAAGGTTATGATAATCTATGCTAAGCAATAGTTCCTTAAAAAAAAACATGACTAATTTTATTTTTGTTCAAATGTTTTATAAAAAGAGATAACAAATTTTATTTTTGTTCAAATGATTTATTAATACTTAATTTTATTTTATTACATTATACAAATGAAAGAAAAATACAGAAAATTGTTTAATAAAACCGATAATAACTGTGGCACGTATAAACAAAAATATGTCTGCCAAAACTAAATATTTCTTTATATGATATTGTATATATATGTATGTACAAAATAAGGCCGAGTATTGCATATTAAGCAAAAGCAAAAATAATGCAAAATAAATATACAAAAAGGTTATATGTAGTAAAAAAAACACAACTAATACAAATACAAAGCACAAAATTAAAAAAGCATTTTGAGTTGCATAAATTTTGCATTTTTTTTTCTGTGTAATTTTAAATTTAGTTTTAGTTGCGTTAAATAGTTTAAAATATGTAATTACAAACAAACGTTACAATTGTTTTTTTTTTTGTTTTTGGTAAAGCTTATTTTATTGATTAAATATAATTATGTTTATGCTTCATTTTTTTTTGTTTTTTTTTTTTAATTACAGCAACTTCTACTTGCTGAGTGCATTCATAAATACTTAGTTATTAATACAATTAGTTTGTTATTCCAATACAATACAATACATTTAATTAATTATTTATTATGCAACTACATGCAAGTCAATTTAGGCAATCAAATTTGGCAAATATTTTCGTTTGAAGACTTTTTTGTATATATATGTATGTAAATCGTTGTAGACTTTTTGTTATCGCAATGCAAATAAAATAAGAGAAAGTAAGAAATACTTAGCAGACAGTGGTGCGAATTAATGCATTTAGTAAACAAACAAAATTCGACTACTTTAATTGTAGTAGTAGTACGGTAGTAATTAACTGTACAAAACATAAATAGAATTTAAAATGTGTTGGCTTAAAAAATAGGAGTGTTTTGCAAATACAAGTCAGAGCTTATTTTCTTTATATTACCCATGCAACTTTAGGTTCTGTACGCTTTGGGACTGCTTTTTATAGCAGGCGTCGACATTTTCACATATGAAAACAAGGTGAGAGCAGTTTAAGCAAGTAAATTCGAACAGCTCATATTTACCCAGATAACGTTTGTGAGCTATGTCTGCCAATGATGACTACTTTATATTATACTCCTATTTTTCTAGGCACAAATGTTTTTCAACCAAATTTTTAATTGCTTGCATAATTTAAATATTATTAGTATACTTCTGTGATTGTTGCTGTTGTTGCAATATTAAAAATTAATTTTTAACATTAAGAAAAATTTATATTTTACAGTAGTACATAAACTTATACGCTAGACAATTATAATTGCATTATTACATGTTACATACAAACATATATGTACATATACATACATAAATAAATGTATTTATGTACATAGTATATACGTAATTTTTTTTATTATAAATTAGTTTCAGTTAAAAGCACTTTTGGCAAATACATATTTAGCTCAAAACAAGCGCCTTCATTGTTTTTATTTTTTACTATTTTTTCTTTCCTTCTTTTGGCGGCAAATTGGCATTCTCCAAGCAAAAAAAAAAAGCATGCTCAAGCCAAAAAGGGCCCTTAGGTGGGCGACAATCAGGCACCGCAACGCTGTTTAGCACCAACATGTTGGCCAACCCACTTTTTCTTTACACATTCAACACTTTCAACTCAGTTTTACACATAATAATATGTCAAAAATCAAATATTATTTAATCCATGCGAAAGCTATGCGATTCCGTCTTCTTCTCCGATCGTGTCTCAGTGGTTGAACTATAAGTTTTACGTTCCATCACACGCTGTGTCATCGATGACAAACGTTCGGAGCCGCCCTGATCGATGAGACTCATTTTGCCGCCATCGGTGCTAAGCGTTAATTGGGAGAAGCTCGAATCCAATGGTGCTTTGTTGTTGCTATCGATCGTTTCATAGTTGCGCGTTTCATATCTGTGAGAGTTAGAGAAGGGAAATAAATAAAAAAAAACAAGTTATAAATGATCCACCAGCAATGAGCACGCATGCGCAATTTTTAGTTCGAGAAATGTTAAAAAAAAATTTCTCTTCATGGTAATTTCTTCCTTTTCTTCATTTGTCTCTCCTTCTACATTTTCTCATTTTGTTTCTTCGTTAATGTTTGCTCTTATTCTTCCCATTCCCTTCCTTCTTTTATTTTCCTTTCTTTCCTTTTAATTTAATTTATTTTATTTTGATTTATTTTTATTTATCTTAATTTATTTTATCTTATTTAATTTTATTTTGTTTTAATTTATTCAATTTAATTTAATTTTTGATTTTCTTTTATTTTCTCTTAATTTATTTTATTTTAATTTATTTCTTTATTTTATGTTATTTTATTTTATTTTATTTATTTCATTTTGTTTTATTTTATGTTATTTTCTCTTAGTTTATTTTATTTTAATTTATTTGTTTATTTTATTTTATTCAATTTTATTTCATTTTATTTTATTTTGTTTTATTTTATTTTATTTTATTTTATTTTATTTTATTTTATTTTATTTTATTTTATTTTATTTTTTTTTGTTTTATTTTATTTTATTTTACTTTATTTAATGTTATTTGATTTTATTTTATTTTATTTATTTATTTTTTTTAATTTTTTTTTTAATTTTTTTAATTTCATTTTATTTTATTTTATTTTATTTTATTTTTTTTCTATTTTATATTATTTTTTTTTATTTTTTTTTTATTTTATTTTATTTTATTTTATTTATTTGTTATTTTATTTTATTTTATTTTATTTTATTTTTTATTTTATTTTATCTCATTCTAGTTTTTTGTCTTTTTTTCATAGCTTTTCTTCACCGCATAATCTTTTTTCCTCACCATTGTCTTCTTCTTCTTCTGCTAAACCCTGAACTCTATTCTCTTGTCTTTCAAATGCTTCTTCTTTCTTCGTCCTTCTTCACTCATTTCTTTTATTTTTTTATAATCACTTTCTTTGCTTTCGTTTTCTGTTTCTTCATTTTCCTTTCTTTCTTCTTCCTTCGTTTCTGCAGCATATTTTTTTGTTTTTCTTCTCTCCTTTTCCTCTTTTTCACCTTTCCCCACTTTTATGCTCTTACTTTTATTTCTACATTGATTCATTCTTCGCTTCTACATCTTTTTTAAGGATTCTTTCTTCTTCTTCTTATATATTCTTCTTCTTCATTTTATTCCTCTTCTTCTTCGTTTTCTTCTTCTTCCTTTTGATCTTCTTCTGCTGCTCGTTCTCCTTTTTCTTCCTCTTCCTTTTATTCCTTTTCTCTTCTTCTTCATTTACTTCTTTTTTTTTATTCTGCTCTATTGTTATTTTTCTTCCTCTTGCTCTTTTGACTTATCACCACTTCCCTTTTTTATCGATTTTTCCACTTTTCCAATTGTTAACTTGTGCAATCTATGTTCTTTACAAAACACAACAAATTCCAACATTCACACACACAGACACACACGGTGATGCACTAACACTAATTTCGTTTACAAAATCACTTAAGAAAATAACGGTATAAATTCGTTGCCCAAAATTTTTTTGCTCTTCAAAATCGCTACGAAGAAAAAAAGTTTTGAGGAGTGCTTGTTTATAATTATATCCTTGCCTTTTTAACACATTTTTTTTTATTAGCTTCACCTGTATGTTTGTCTGTAAACATTGCATACTTTTAGGCGAAAGCGTTTGGATGGAAGTTTTTCAGTGTGGGATGTGCTTAGTATTTTCATACCATACTCAACAAAACAAATCAAGCCAACAAAACGCACTTCAAATAAAATAATTAAACAAAAGTTATCAAACCCACCTGGAAGTGTAGCCTTCATAATTTTGACCAGGATACGCTCCACCACCCATTCCGCTGCCCGTTATTTGAACGACACCACCTTGACCGAAGGTCTTGTCATGTAAATCCTGTACACACGCTTCCAATTTGCGATTAATTGATGACTTTTGGGCGGTTGTGGATGCGGTTGAAGTAGAGTTTTGGTGTGTTTGTGGCACCGTGGATTGATGATGATGCGCAGCAGCATTGTTGTTGTGCGTGTTTGTTGTTGTTGTTGAGGCAATATTTGCAGCATTTTCAAAATGAGATTGTTGCTGATAATTATTCATTGAACTAGGCGATTGAGGCATACCAACACCACCGTTAGTACCTAACAAGTTACTACCCCCACCACCACCAGCGACCGGACTACCGGGGTAGGGACGCGGCACCGAATTGGCTGTTAGTTTTGGGTTAGGACGAAAGGTATTACCGGAGCCACCGCTACCTCCTCCTGCTGTTGTAGCTGTTTGCATATTGTATAGAGCGGAGGAGAGTGGTGGCGGTGGTGGTGGCAATTCCATGCTACCACCATTCACCTCATGAACGCCACCACCAAATTGATGATGTGCATGCTGAGGATGATGACCCATGACGGGTGGTGGCGGCGGCGAAACAGCAGCTGGATGATGGAAGTGCTGTGGGTGTGTTGCATAATTGTAATTATGTCTGTTGACCTGCTGTTGGTGCTGGTGTTGCTGTTGCTGCTGCTGTAGCTGTTGCTGAGTGTAGTAGCTTGGTGAGGCGGGTCCGGTATCCGAAGCGTAGCCCGAACGATTTAATGTCTATGTGAAGGTTAGATGTTAGAATGATAAACTCAAATTAGTTGTGATTAAATATTAGCGTATGAATATGAAGAATTAATCTATTAATAAATAAATTATTGAATTACATACATACATACATACATATACTAAATTGAGTCTGCAAAATCGGCATATTACTATAATATAATAAAAAAAATTTATAAAAATAAAATTAAAATAAAAACATATAAATAAAAAAATAGAACAAAGAAAAATTAAATGAAAAAATAAAAAAATAAAATTAAAGAAATATAAATATATAATATAAATATAAAATTGAAATAAAAAAATAAAAAAAATTAAAATCCGAACGTAATGCGGTTGCGTAAAATAAAATAAATACAAAAATAAAATAAAATTAAAATAAAATAAAATAAATATAAACAAAAAATAAACAAAATAAAAAAATAAAATAAAATAAAATAAATGAACTAAAATAAAAAAATAAATAAATAAAAAAATATAATGAAAAAATAAAATTAAAATAAAAAAAATATATTTAAAAAGTAAATTAAATAAAAAAAAAGAAAATAAAAAAATACAATCGTACGCCATGCGGATGCGTAAAATAAAATAAATAAAAAAAATTAAATTAAATTAAAATAAAATAAAATTAAAAAATATAAAAAAATAAAACAAAATAAAATAAAATAAAGAGAAATAAAATTAGAAAAAATATTATGAAAACATAAAATTAAAATAAAAAAAATAAATAAAAAATAAATTAAATAAAAAAATAAAAAAATTAATAAAACAATAAAATAAATACAATCGCACGTCATGCAGATGCGTAAAATAGAATAGATAAAATTAAAATTAAAATATAAACAAAAAAAAAATTAAAAAAAAAAATATGAACAAAAAAATACAAAAAAATAAAATAAATAAATAAAATCCGTACGTCACGGTCTTATTATTATTATTTTGTTAAATAAGCGTTTATTTTTAAATTCAAATCCAAACCATTAGAATTACATTTTAAAGAAAAAAATGAATTAAACTTTAAACTACGGCGAGCAACACACTTTATTCCAATAACAAAAGCCAATTATTGCCAAATCACAAAGTTCAAAATTATCATATTTTTTTTCTTTTTTTTTTGTAAAAAATAAATTTCAATGCACTTTTATAGAATTTTCTCCGCCAGTGTGTTGTCCACTGCTAAGCCTCTTCTTATCCTCTTCCATATTAGAAAGCTACATGTGATTACAAAAATTAAAAAAATAAAGTATTTAAAATTAAAGAAAAATAAAACTAAAAACATTAGCACCAAAACAATAACAAAAAACAAAACAATGGTCTTCAATGTACATAAGTCCATACATACATTATTATGACTCTTCTGCAGCGTGCCATACGTATATTCCGAATCGCTCTCATCCGTTGTAAAACCTTGCGCCTTCTTCTGCAACGCACGCGCATGCCGAATGGTAATCAATTTCTGACGTGCCTCCTCCAACTGCTTCTCCATGCGCAACACATCCGAACGGGCGTTAATCTCCTGTGCCATACCATCCACCATGGACGTATTAATTTTCAACGTTTTCTCCTCTTCATCCTCCATGCCCTGTTGTGCTGCGCGTACCAAATTCTCAGTGGATTTAATAACTTGATTGCCGGCCGCTTGCAAACGTCGACCAGCCTCCGAATTCGGATTCGATTTCACTTTGCAGGCAATAAGCAATTGAGCTGTGGATGCGGCCACCTGTTTGGCTGTGGAAATAAGCATTTCTTCGGTGCCGACGCCACGTACCAGATTTTGTGCCGCCTCGACGAGACTGTGTGTAGCCGCGGCGACAAGACGTGCTGCCGATATAAGGCCCTCGGACCATTGCCCATCATCGGATGAGGTGAGCGGACGACGTGCCACTTTTCCTTGATCGATTAGTTCGCGTTGTGCGGCGTTGGCAGCGCGCACCAATGCCGATGAGGCAGCCATAATTCCTTTGGCTGCTTCGAGTATCATTTCATCGAATTTCATGTTTTCATCTAATTCGATCTGGAAAGATGGATGGAGGGAATGATTTATGTTAGAATTTTGGTCTCACAAGGGCAAATCTAAAAGAGCTGGTTAATTTTGTATTAGAGCAAAAGGGTAGAGTATTGGGTATTTAACCAGTTAATTTTATTAACACAAAAATTTTGGTGATTTATTCATAGTTAGTATGATGATTATATGATTTTTCCCCGATGCGTTTTTTTTCATATTAATAATATTATGTGTTTTTTGTTTAGTAGAATGTTAATAATCGCAGTAATAATATGTTTGATTCCTGGGTGAACTTTTTAATGCAACAACCAAGAATATCAAACATATCTAACTGGAACTATTAGCGTTTAGTAGCAGTGAGACTAGTAGTGATAGTAGTAATATGAAATAGTAATGGTAGTAGTAAAGGCAGCAGTGGAGGAGGTGAGTTATTGAACACATACAAGCACCATTTCTCTCTTCCTTTTTCATTTAAATTTGTAGGTTATCTAAGCTAAAAATATTTAAAGCTTTGCACACTTTTCTATTTTTTAATTACAATTTTTTTTAGTATAAATATCGCATGAAAATTTATTAAATATGTATGTAGAAATTCACATTGCCGAAGCAGTTAGTTAGTCACAAATGCACACACACAAGTAAGTTGTCCAACACCATTATTTAGTTAATTAACTCATAACAATTCTCTAAACTCACCTTCACATCCGGCTGACGACGCGGCCGCAACGAGGCCAACTTCTTTGCCGCCGCATCAATTGATGCTGCCGCACCCAACAATTCATTCTCGGCAATTACTGTCGGATCTTCCGGATCAATCCAATCGGAGCCCTTCAACAAACGTGCCATGGCCACCAAATCGGTGACACTTTTCGCTACACGACGCGACAAATGTACACGATCATCGGCCGAACAATTGTGCAGAATGCCATTCAATAGTTCACGATATGATTCCGCAACAGTGGCGCCAGCTTCCAATGTACGTTGACGCAAATCCTCAGTTTCAGCGCAATTCCATGCGACGGAACGACAAATTAGCAACATTTCGGAAATGGCGCGTCTGCCCAAGTTTGCAGCGGCCACAATGTCGGCTTGTAAGTTGGAGGCGCCCGCCGCAACGGCTTTAGCAGTGGCAAGCGTTACATTTTTGGTGACACGTATGATGTCCTCGGGGCAGCAATGGGCGCTGCCCGGTGGTGGTGGCGAGTGAATGGCCTATGGAAGAGAAAGAAAGGGAAATGTGGTAAATAAAGTGGTAAAAAAGTGGTTAAGTAAATGTTTAATTTGGATGTATTGCAGAATATATTGCGATGCGAATTTCCGTCATCTCTTGTGAAGTTTGATTTGGTTATAAACCGATTTCGGCGTTATGCCATTTTCAGTATCTTTTTTCGTTCTTAATTTATTTTTTTTTGTTTTGGTTTTGTGCATTCAACTTACGCGTATTTCCTGTGATATGGCTTCGACAGTGGACTCCATGGCACGTGTACCGCGCGTATGTTCATCCTCGACAGCTTTAACGGTTTTCAGTAAAGAGGATACATTCAAAACCATAACCTGTGTTGTGTTGAAAATTGAAGTAAATGAGAAAAAAAAAATTAATGTGGTGAGCACAAAAAAATTAAAATAAAAAAATATTAAATTTTTTTTGTTAAAAGAAAAATTATATAAAATTAAAAAAAAAAAACAAAAAAAATCCTATAAAAAATATAAATAGCTCATAAAATCATTCCCAAAATTTTTGTCGTTATTAGAAAAATTATAAAAAATAAAAAAAATTATATTTTAAAAAAATACCATAAAAAATATAAATAGCTCATAAAATCATTCCTAAAATTTTTTTCGTTAATAGTTTTCTATATAAACAATATATAAATTTAAAAGAAATAAAAAACAAAATTTATTACTTAAAAAAATACTATAAAAAATATAAATAGCTCATAAAATCATTACCTACATTTTTTCGTTAATAGTTTTCTATATAAAAATTAAATAAAATAAAAAAAAAATTAAATAAAAAACAAACAAAAAAATTACTACTTAAAACAATACTATAAAAAATATAAATAGGTCAATAAGTCATTCCCGAAAGTGTTTTCGTTAATAGAAAAATTATATAAAATAAAAAAAAATTTAAAACAAATCAAAAAAAAAAACGAGAAAAAAAAGCAAAAACGAAAACGAAAAAAAGCAAAAAAAAACACAAAATATAAATGGCTTATAAAATCATTTCCAATTAACTCTTTTTTAAATTTAAAACGCATTCATCAAAACCTTGGCACTTCATTTCTTAAGGAAATATACATAGGTAGAGTAGAGGGCAAAATTATACATACAGTAATGGTGTAGGCAGACAAATTATTGTATATAGACTTTTTCGCACCAATGCAATGTATGTATAATTTTAACAAAAAAATTTATACTTTTGGTACTAAATAAAAAAAAATTAAGGCCGCAAGTTACATAAAATCCGAATATAGCAAATTATATATTATTGTACTGTTTGTTTTCGAGTATTTATTTATTTTTTTTTTTTATCGAATTCACTTTTATTTTCAAGTGGTTAATGTATTTTTTATAAGTATGGTAAGTACAAAATATGTATGTAAGTATGATTATATATTTGCATATTTCTGCATTTGATTTTCACAATATAAAACTTAGAAATATATGTATGTAAACTTGAATTTGCCGTTGCTGCGATGCACACGATTTGTTAAGTCACTGCCATTTATATACATATATGAAATATCTAACACCGAAAGCATTGCCACAAGCAAAAACCTAAAATTGAGACTCATTCCCCATAATTCATGCATAAAATTGTATACAGTTACGGTCAAAAAGAGAGTGCCAAAATGTGAACAGAAGTCTCCACAATTCTTTTTGATGTATTGTGGAACGAATTTCCGTCATCCCTTGTCAAGTTTGATTTGGTTATAAACCGGTTTCGGCTATGTGCCATCTTCAGTTTCTTGTTTCGCTCTCCGAAACCGGTTTATAACCAAACCAAACTTGACAACGGATGACGGAAATTCGTTCCACAATACATCGCAATCCTACTCTGTCTGAAAAGCAAACAACAAAAAAGAAATTATTTTTGACTTTATTTTTCTTAATTTAAACCAGGGACACACGCGCAGTGACTTTTTTGACTCCTTGTGACTCACAACAACATCACTGTGACTCCGTTTTGTTGTCCCACTAGGCCCATTTGTTAGGTGATGCGATTTTTTTTCATGCCAAAATTCTTGCTTTTCTTAGATATACCGCAGGTACTCCTAAAGTATGTTGAACGGCACGTATAAATTGAGCACAGATCATTTCTTCACTGACTAAAGTAGGAGTTAAGAAGAGTAAGCCGAAACAGAAAAATGTATACGAAGGAAGTACGTAACAAAGTTAGTTGGTAGGCAGCTGTATATTCAGCACTACAATACTGCTACAATTCATGCTGAATAGAGTATAATAACGACCATATGAAAAAAGCATGCGGTTTGGAATGAAAGCCGAAACTTTCGCTTCATTGTTTTTTTTTTTACTATACAGTCATCCATGCGAAGGCGGCCATCGCCGTGCGATAGTCATGGGGCATAATCATGGAAGTTGTTGTCTTCCCTAAAGCAAATGTAAAGCAGGAAAGTATTGATGATTTGTAGATCTTTGGGCCTACTGGGGTTGAGTGACTCCGTTATTCGATTTATGCTTGCACACTTGATTTAAACGCCCTTTTTTCATGTGCGTGGAATATTTTATTTTACTTTTAGCAATATGTAGAAAGAAAATAAATAAGAACCTTCGGCTAGAAACACAAAATAATCGCTTGGCAAATGCGCATGAAAAGGGATTACAAAGTGTTCTGATCCGAATTAAAATGCAGGGCTCCCACGTTCGCAATAGCAGTAAATAAAAATCGAGTACAACGCAGAAGCAACAAATTCTTACAAAACAAAAATTCGAACTTATGTAACACTGAAATCCCTGCAGGCAAAACAACTAGTTGCATACTACAATTCTACCAGTTTGAAAATGTCGGCATCTAGTTGCCCAACTATCCATTTTACTTGAAAGCAACTGGTAGATTTAACGTGGCGATGGCCTACGAGATGGCAATTGTCTTTCCTTGCATAAGCTTCATACTAGAAAACTACCACTCAGAATAATACTAGAAAAATGCCACTCAGAATAATACTAGAAAAATGCCACTTCATCTAGGTGAAAAAATAGCATTTTAGTTCATTTAATAAAGCCCACTTTAATTAGCTCAGTACCAGAGATCAGCAGCGGTGCACCGCATTTTCTAAAGCACCGCAAAAATACTTATTTTTTAAGTGGCTCAAAAAATAAGTACCCAGAAAAAAAATTCACCGCCACAGCATTGATTGAAAATCTAAATGATATTGCGGTATGTAGTGTTCTTAACACCGCATACCGCAAACACCGCATAACGCAAACACCGTATACCGCAAACACCGCATATCGCAAACACCGCATATCGCAAACACCGCAATCACCGCATTTGTTTATTTGTATGCTATTCAGTGTTGCCGGAAATTTTTCATACACTGCAAAGGTATAGGCAATTGAAAATTCATTTGTACATAAATACATAGATATGTGTTACTTATTATAAGATATACAGCAAATTTATTCTCAATTATTTTTTTTTTTATTTTTGTGTGCTTTGTTTTTTGTGGCAGTTTTTTGAATAATAAAATATTTTTCAATAATGAAATAATCAAAAACTCATTTTTGAAATCCAATACGACTAATAGGGCCATCAGAATGAATACTTTTCCGTCAAACTAGCAATCCGTTTAATTGACAACATAGTTGAATTAAATGTATTTAAATGACGATCGACACATTCAGTACTTCAGCTTTGCCGTAAAAAAGACATCTAATTCAACTATGTTTCTCAGTTAAACGAATTGCTAGATTGGCGGAAAAGTATTCATTCCGACGGGCGCATAATAAAATATATAAAAATAAACATGTGTATTGTTTTTGCTCCAATAAAATGGCAAAAACTTCGGTTTCAATCAATGTATCGTAGCCAATTTTATCGATTGTGAAAATTGAATGAATGCCTCGTTGGAAAATAAAGAATTATGTCACAGACAAACAAAAATGTGTAAACAAAATTTATAGTTTTATGTGTATTACTAAGAAACCATAAATGTGATTCAAGGATTTTAGGAAAAAACTCTATTTCATGTAAATAGGACATATTTTTATTTTGAAATTCATTAGTCAAATTATTTGGAATGTAAACAAACTCTAAATTTTAAGTGGCCCTTTCAATGAAAAAATTAAAAAAAAAAAACCAATCCTGAGGGTTTTCCTATATAGGTATTCTTTGGTTAAAATCAAATTGTAATTAGTAGTATTTTTCATCAGAAATCCATAAGACGGTAAAAATTACAAACAAAAAATCGCACTGGCAACATTGTAAATATCTCTATTTGGGAAATGCGGTGTTTGCGGTATGCGGTGTTTGCGATATGCGGTGTTTGCGATATGCGGTGTTTGCGGTATACGGTGTTTACGATATGCGGTGTTTGCGGTGTTGTGATATCCATACTATCGCATACCGGAATTGATCAAGAAAATGCGGTACGGTGTTTATTATGATCCCATATTTTGCGGTTGCGGTCATACTCCCACCGCATTTTTTATGAGTATACTCTAAATCACAAAAGATGTATCGCATGCTGATCTCTGCTCAGTACTTTTTAAAGTTACATTTAGTACATATTATATACAGTACATACAAAGATGTATAGTAAGGTAGAATAACACTGTGGAACAAATTTAGGTCAACAAAAGTTAACTCGGTTCTGAAAGTTAGGGGTGAAAATAGAGGCTAAATTAGAAGACCCGTATCGCGGCGTTTGCTTAGGTTAGTTCGAATTTGTTTTTAATCGACCTTTGAACTTTGCAGGCAAATGCCGATTTTCAGCATATTGTTTGTATGGTTTTTTTGCTATAACTCGTCGACTAATTGAGATTTTTTTGTTGGAGTGACAGCAAACGAAAGAAAATTAAATTTCCTATACAAGGGGTCTATAACATTTTTCTCTACCTCTTATAGTTTCTGAAATATTGATGATTCAATTTGAATTTTTTCCATTTTTCAAAGAAAAAATTGACTTTGTCAGGCAATATCTTTAAAACCAAAATTTTCACCTTCGGTTTTACTCCCTTGCGTGAAGCTACATTCTATTAGCAAAAAAATAAGCTATCAACGAAGAAAATCCATGGTAAAATGGAAAAGTTATAGGCGATCATGTAAATACAGCCAAGTCGCGCAATGCCTCTGCAGTAGCAGCACATTGGCAGCGCAGTAGATACAAGCCCATTTACGGGTATAACATGCATAAAATATACACGTGCAGATGCATTGCCCGACTTGACTGTATTTACATGATCGCCTATAACTTTTCCATTTTACCATGGATTTTCTTCGTTGATAGCTTATTTTTTTGCTAATAGAATGTAGCTTCACGCAAGGGAGTAAAACCGAAGGTGAAAATTTTGGTTTTAAAGATATTGCCTGACAAAGTCAATTTTTTCTTTAAAAAATCGAAAAAATTCAAATTGAATTATCAATATTTCAGAAACTATAAGAGGTAGAGAAAAATGTTATAGACCCCTTGTATAGGAAATTTAATTTTCTTTCGTTTGCTGTCACTCCAAATTTCAATTAGTCGACGAGTTATAGCAAAAAAACCATACAAACAATATGCTGAAAATCGGCATTTGCCTGCAAAGTTCAAAGGTCGATTAAAAACAAATTCGAACTAACCTAATGTTATGTTCAGACACAACCTTAATTGAACATTAAGAGCCTTCATTCAATTTTCAAGCCCAATGATTCTCAATTTACCATACAAAAATTGACCAAGTTAATGCTTCATTAGAAATTAATGAGTTGTTAATGAAGAACAATTCTGCATGCAACCCTGTTAAAAGGCTTGTTTCATAAGTAAAATGAAATGTCATGAAAAGAGAAATGTGATTAGCGTCAGTGTCCACTAAACAGGTTGGTTCGTCAGATCAGCTGCATTCTTGTTCTTCTTCATCACCTATCAAATTTTATTTTATTTATGCTTATTTTATACATGCATTCGTGTTTACGATTGGTAAAAATTGTGAGATGAATGTCAAATTATTTCGTCCTCCTTGCAATTTTGACATTTAGGTCACGAGAGTTTGATATTCAGCTCACGGCGTGTATGTGTGTATGTATCTTGAGCCGACCTGTTAAATGGGCCAAGTAAATTAAATATGTCTGAACACCAAATTTAAAGATGTTCAATCAACCCCAATTGACTTAATTAATTTTTATGTCTGAACATGATATAAGCAAACGCCGCGATACGGGTCTTCTAATTTAGCCTCTATTTTCACCCCCAACTTTCAGAACCGAGTTAACTTTTGTTGACCTGAATTTGTTCCACAGTGTAATGGCTTCGTGTTACTGCGGCAGTTGGCTGATAGGATCTCCGATTTGGATGAAACCAAATCAATTAACTAAACTCTCTTAAACTCTTCTTGCCACCTGCAGCAAAGATATATGTATGTATGTAATTGTTCTTGTCTACCCTTGCACAAAAATAAATGAAAAGCCTTAAAAATATTTATTTTCAGAGAAATGGTTGTTTCTTTTTGGAAAATTGGTAATAACTATTCTGACCCTTTTGTTAAAAAATAGCGTAAATTTACTTCAAAATCGCCAATAAAGCTTAGTTTGTGATAGAATTGCACAAACTGCTATATTCAGTTAATAAATAAATTGGTATATTACTAGTAGAATACCAACTAGTATGATTTTGTCTTTTTAAAAGCGGTTGATCAACTAGGAGATAGCTAACTAGTATAATTTTGTCCGTTTCATACCAGTTGATCACCTAGTAGAATTTTTTCCTTTACGTACCAGTTGATCAACTAGTTTATTTTCATACTAGTTTAATTTTGCCTGCAGGGATATTTTTTTTTTAGTATTTTGTATGTATGTATGTGTGTGTTAATGTTAATGTAAAAAAGTAATACATCAATATTTTAATTTTAATGCTAGTAAAAAATTTGAATGAAATGAATTTTGAAAATTTTAGCGCTAATGAAATTTATTTGTTTTTTTCCTTTTTTTCAAAAATCATGCGCTTTTTCAAACTCTGAGACATATGTATATATCGTCGCTGCGCCAACAAAAAGAGCTATACGTTTTTCAGGGTGCCGTGATTTAATCCCAAGTGGCATAACCCCAATTTTAAAATTTGGGATTATGTCACTCACCATGGTGTGACATAATCCCAATTTTTTTACTTGGGATTATGTCACCTATGTGGGAGTGACATAATCCCAAATAAAAGGGGCCAGAATACCAAATCACTCGAGTAGGTACTAGTGCGAAGCAAAATCGCGATTTTTGCTTCCAAATTTTTATTTTTTATAGACATATGTACATACATATGTATATACCTATCGATCTATAAAAAAAAAAGCGCCGCAGTCTTTTTATAGACATATGTACTAGGGATTCCAATTTTTTCGATTTTTACGATCCCGGGATTTTCGAGATTTTATTTTATAATCCCGGGATCCCGGGATTTATCCCGGGATTTGGACTTTAATTACACAGGCCGAAAAAATTTTCAAAAAATTTTCTAACTCAAATAAAATTCTACTTTTCTAAAGGATTTCAGTGCGCTGATTCAGAATCTGAAGTCGGATTTTCGGTAATATGTGTAGGCTTTGAGATATTCATGTTCAAAGAGGCGAAAAATGCGATCTTTTGCTATATTCACAGCTCAATCTGTTAAATTACTAACTTTCATTAAAAGATGATTGCAGCTATTGAAAGAACGATCATTTCTCTTGAAAACAGCGCTTTGCTTTTTCGGGTATCTTATTCAGATATCTACGTTGTCTTCAAAAGAAATGATCGTGCTTCCAATAGATGTAATCAGTTTTTAATGAGTCAGTAATTTTAAAAATATTGAGGAGTGAATATGGCCACAAACTGCGTTTTTCGCCACCGAAATCCTTTTGAAACGTAGAATTTGATTTCTGTTACAAAAATGTTTCGACCAGTATTATTTTCCCACATTTGGGGTTGAAAAAAGTAAATACATTTTTAGAGAAACGCTACAACTTTAAAATGCAAAGAAAAAATAGATTTTTATTGCCATTTTTTATTATTTCATTAGTAACAAAATAAAGTAGGAATGTAAAATCATTCGTATTATTTAATAATACCTAAGAGTTACTTTAAAAAGCACAACCAACAACGAAAATTACATACATTTGGTGAACAAAACATTTACCTTTGCAGTTGGTACTTTTAGGATATTAATAAAAAGGCTTGCAATCATTTAATAATTTCCACTAAAATTTTTTTAGAATTTAACGACGCACTTTGTTTAAGCGAATATTTCCAAGCTTGCCGAAAAATTCAGAAAATTAATGCAACTTCTGAATAGATAAATATGAATTCCGAGTATGCAGCTGCGTATATAATTTTAGTAGAGTGTTTTAAGACTATCAAGTCTAATTAAAATTTTGTTTCCATTTTCTTCCATTATTTACTTTCCGTGTGGAAAAATTCCAAAAAACATTTGAGAAATAAATGACCAAAAATCAGGAAATAGAAATTATCAAATGAATTTTGCCACAAGCTAAAAGCTTTAAAAATAGCAAACGTACGTTTCCTTACAACGCGTACTTCAACACAAAAAATTTAGTTATTAAAAAAAAATCAAAAATTTTAATCCTTACTTTGACTAATGGCCTTTTTTATTCTAGCAAAAATGTCGCACTTTCTTCCGGCTGTCACATTTTTTTGTTCTCTTCCACACAGACTCAACACTTTTTTAGGGATGTTTGTTCTATTGACAAAATATAAAACTGGCCCGACTACGGGGCAACATCTTCTGCTCTTAGCACATTGCATTATTTTTGTTTCATCCATCACATGAAAAATGCAACACTTTAATAGGACAGAGGACACATGTTGATAATGCTGCAATGTAATAATGCAACATTTTCATTCAGAATAGGAAATGCTGTTAGTATACAGATCTGAGACCAATAAAAATTATGTAAAATATAACTTTTCTTTGCTATAAAGCGGAATATTCTCTCTTTATCCTATCCCGAAAATCCCGGGATAATATTCTAGCTATCCCGGGATTTTCGGGGTGTCAGAAAGGGCGGGATCCCGGGATCCCGGGATTGGAATCCCTAATATGTACATACATATGTATACACCTATCGATCTATTAATCGCGCAATTTTTTTTCCAAATTTTCATCTTTTTATAGACATATATACAATGTACACAAATATTTATATACCTATCGTTTTATTGAAAAAAGTCTGTATATATGTAAATATATTTAATTTTAATGTAATTTTTTAGTTTTAAAGTAATTTTTTGAGAACATGTGTATTTAAGTACATACATATTTCATCTTATACATATACTCAATGTATTATTGTATAACAACATTAACTTTATTGTCAGCTTTAATTTTTTTGCTTAATGTAATAAAATCTAAGAAAAAATCTGAAATGTTTTTTTGGGCTTGAAAATGACATTATCCCAATTGGGATAGGGTGACATAAGCCCAAGTAAAAAAGTTGGGATTATGTCACCCTAGGGGGAGTGACTTAATCCCAAATAAAAAATTTGGGATTATGCCCCTTGGGATTATGTCAGGGTACCGTTTTTCAGCAACTTTTCAGGAGAGCAAAAAAATCGTTTTCTGGTGATCCTAGAGAATATTTTTTGGATAGCGCTAAATAAATATGTAATAAAAAAAATCGAAAAAAAAACATATAACTGAATTTGTTGGCGCAGCGACGATATGTATATATGTATTATGCAGACATTGCAATTTCGTAATTTTGTTTTTTTTTTGTCTTGACTTCTCGTCGATGTATGTATGCGATTGTATTTTTTAGCTTGATGTATTGCTGATGATAGCTGGTGTTTTTTTTTTTTGTTTTTTTTTGTTTTTTTTTTTGTTTTTTTTGAGGTCCTTAAGAGCTAACAATTCCACAAGTTATGAGTGATTGGTGGCGATGTACAACTAAATGGTTCGAGCCACCGTTCATAGTATTATTAGTATCGGCCACAGCAGCAGCGGAGGTGCACATTTCTTTAAGCGTCTGTTTGAGTGGGCGTGAATTACCACATTCCATGTATGGCATTTAATGTGATTTTAGTTTTTTATTTTTGTATGGTATTTTTTGTTTGTTTGGCATTCAACAACAGGAAAAATGTTCACACGAACAAGTAGTGATTGATAACGATGTAAAAATGGAATCAAAATGCAAAAAAGAGAAAAGAGAAGACAATAACAGTATGCGAATAATACATGTAAAAATGTAAGTAGTTTTTTTGGTTTTTTTGTTTTATTGCATTAGCATATAGCAGCGCTCTGGCTTACAGCGAAAGTTCCAATGACACCAAGAAAAGTGAGTAGTGAACACAAGTTGTATGTTTGTATGTACTTATGTATATGAATGGTAGTGGGGGCTAACAGCGAGAAGGGCGTAGAGCATAGAGAAGAAACGTGCATATTATTAAGCCAGCAGCAGCGAGGATATTACAAACGCGCGACAGTATAGTATAAGCTAAAAAAAAAAATTAAAAAATATGTAGTATATGGCAGTGTTAAATTGAAGGATTAATTGAGATCAGTATAAAGAGCAAGGGCGTCCAAAGGCTTTATTATTATTATTTTTTTTGTTTGTACAAAAGTATATATGGATGTAAATTGCAACGTTATTTAATGGCACACGAGTAAGTAATTGATAAAAATAAGTGAAAACAGAATTTGCTTAATGTGATAGTGAATGGGGAAAAAATATAGTACGCTTTTATAAAATATTACACTGAAAAAAAAAAAACAACTTACTCAGATTATGGAAAAGTGGGAATGATGAGGAGCTAAAGTCATATTTCCATTGTTTTGATGTACTACAGTTTTCTTCAATTCAAGGAATAAAAACCACCTTTAAAGAAAATTTGATTCAAAACAATAAAAATATGTCTTTAGCGCCGTATCATTGCCATTTTTCCATAATCTGCGTGTATTTTTTTTTTACAACATACATAAATAAACGCATTATTTGAAAATGTTGCAGAATTGCTTTTTATTGTATTGAAGTGTTTAAAAAAAAACTACACACACATACATACATATTATCCGTAAATATATTTTTAAATAAAAGTCTACACTGGAAAAAAGTATATGGAGGGTAAAAAGAAATTTCCTCCCTATTTTGAACATTAGTTTCTTTGTTTTGAGTAAATTTTCTTTAAAACATGTTAAAAGGATTATAAAATAAAGTTGTTTACATGCGTTACCATGGTTTCATTAACTTGTTTTAAAGAAATTCATTCATGAAAATAAGGAAAATTTTATTAAGTGCCATTCCGTTCCCAACTTGCTATTGATTTTAATATTTGTTTGCTTTAATTTTGATAAATTGAATTCCCATACAAATCACCATGGAAACGAATTTGTTTGAATGTTTTTGGATGTTTTTTCCACATTTTTGAGAAAAATTACACAAAACAAAGAAAATTTTGTATTGGGGCGCGTGTTCAAAATAAGGAAAAATATGTCGTTGATCGATATAATTTTTTTTTAGTGTATAACGAATACTTTCAGGTTTTGATGTATTGTGGAACAAATTTCCATCATCCATTGTCAAGTTTGATTTGATTTCGGGGATGTGCCATCTTTAGTATATTTTTTCGTTCTCGGAGAACGGACATTTAACTTCCTTCGTTCTGTCGCTCAGAAGCAGCCACTCTTGCGCACTTCTCTTAACCTATCTTTCATCTTTGGTGAACCCGTTGGATGGAATTGCCGGCTTAAAATTTTCGTGAAACATTTTAACCCTGTAAGTGCTTTTTAAACAACCTTAAAATATGTATAATATTTTTTGTACAAGCCATAACATTTACACTGTTATACCGATTTTCGAAAATGAGGCGTCAAATGAAAGGGCTTGCCCTATAGATGTGCAGGAAGGTTTAAGCTATTTGAAAGGGTTGCCACCTGTTTAAAAATTTAATTTCCTGAAAGTGAGTTTGTTTGATTTTTAAATTTAAGGTGCCATATGAAAGGGCTTGGCCTGAAAATGAGTAATTTATTATAAGTTTTACAAAAAATGTTGCCACCTGTTTAAAAATTTAAATTTCCGGTATAGTTTGTTTGATTTTTAAATTTAAGGTGCCATATGGAAGGGCTCGGCTTGAAAATGAGTAATTTATTTTAATTTTTACAAAAAGTGTTGCCACCTGTTTAAAAAATTTAATTTTCCGGTATAGTTTGTTAGATTTTTAAATTTCAAATGCCATATGAAAGGGCTCGGCTTGAAAATGAGTCATTTATTTTTATTTTTACAAAAAAGCGTTGCCACCTGTTTAAAAAATTTAATTTTGCGGTATAGTTTCAAGTGCCGTATGAAAGGTTTGGCCTGTGGATGGATAATAAAATTTAGTTTTTATAGAAGAGGTTGCCACCTGTTCAAAAAATTCACTTGAAATTTTTTCACTATAAGAAAGAAAGGAAACAAAACTAAAGGAAAGGCAAGGAAAGGAATGGAAGGGGAACGCGACGGGTTTAGCGAAGGAAAGGGAAACGAAAGGGAAAAGGGTAAGAGGAAAGTGTACGCAAAATAAAAAGGATAAACGGAAAAAGTAAACGGAAACAAAAGGGAAAGGGGGAGAGAAAGAGAAAGGAAACTTGAAAGAGAAAGAGAAGTCCGAAAAATGGTATTTTGGAGGTCGCTAGTGGGTTAAAATATTCGAAATTAATGTCACTATGGGTCTCTCAGACAAAGCCTTTGTACAAAAAATCTATAGGTACACAGAAAATAAAAATAAGCATTAACTACATATATGCTTAATTTTATGCTTTAAAAGCCGATTTATATTCTGTAATTTTTAAGAGAAAGTCTCTTAGTCAAGTAATAAAATATTTTGTATTAGATTGGCATATAAAGACGAGTTGAACTTCTTACGTGGAAGCTGGAATAAACTTCCTCGAAAAAGGCAAAAAAAAAAATTTCAAATGTGGCAAAACGGTTATGAGGTTTTATTATATGAGAAGTGGTCTTCTCACCTCAAATTGTCGCATAGTCTAATTGGTCGAATTTTCTACTGCAGATGTCTGAGAGCAACAATTTCTTTTGAAGTCGTCTTATGCAGGATATTTTCGATGAATCAATTCAACAGCCAATCGTACCAAATGCTAAAACTTAACCCCCCTTAAATAAACAAAAACTCTCTCTCTCTAGCATATTTATTGGATAGCACATTAGATATTGAAGGTAATTTTCGAACGTTCGCCATAATGATTATTGTAACAGTATGTAGAGATTTATGAACACAAAAAATAAGTTATAACTAGAATGAAGTGCCAAAGCATTACATATATTATGGGATTCTGTTTCATTTGTTTATGGTAAATACATATGTTTGTTGTTGCGGAAATGCATATAACCAATTGAATATTAAAATTTATTTCTTTAATTTTACTATAATTATGATTTTGCATAAAATTACAACAGCGTATGCTTCGCTTTAATTCTTTTTCTTGATCGTAGTGAGCTCAATATATGTATACTAAACATAGTAGTTGTTGTAAGTGTTCAAAGTTCACCAAATCGCACCGATGTTGACTTAAACGGTTTAGTAAAGGCATTATCGATATTTATAAACTTAATTTAAACATAAAAATTTTAATGAGGACATGCAATGACACAGCCCACAGTACCAAATGAAGGGTTCTTCTTGCCTATATACAAAAACAAAAACATACATACAAATAAAAGGAAGACTATGCTGTGAACAAACATAAAAAAAGTAAGTTGCACTCTTCGTCGTGCTGTAAGTTAATAAGGAAATGCCAAAAGGTGATCAAAAAATTATGAAAAATTTGGGTTTATACAACAATTATGAAAATTATAAGAATATGTAAGAAAATTGTTTTTTTTCTTTTTATTTTTTGTTTTATTAAAAAATTATTAAAAGGGATACATTTTAAAAATTAAAAAAGCACCACAACAACTAAAGCGCATTGAAACCAATTCGGTTATATATACATATATACATAAATAAATAAGTCAAGAAGTTAAAATAATCAAATTAAAGAGAGACAAAAGTATGAAACTGCTTTACTTACCCTGGCGCTCTCTTTTAAATCTTGCATCGATGGATCGTGTATGGGTTTACCCGAAGCCAATTTGGTAGCATTAATTAGATCACCCAAAGCCGAGGCGACATCTTTAACAGCATTAATAACCATGACTTGCGAATCGGGTTGAGTAGAGCCGAGGCTACAGGCGCCACGTTTCACGGCCTCAGCAAGTTGCACTAAAAGGTGCAGGAAGAGAGAGAAAGAGGGAGAGAGAGAGAGAAAGAAAGAGAGAGAAAGAAAGAGAGAGAAAGAAAGAGAGAGAAAGAAAGAGAGAGAAAGAAAGAGAGAGAAAGAAAGAGAGTTAAAGTAGAGTTTTTAAGTCATATACTCCTTAAGGTTTAAAAACAAACTCACATATAGTTGAGACCGCATTTTGTGCTGCATTCGCCAACTCATCCTGTGTGCCAGCCGCACCCGTCACCAGCACCTTCGTGTCCTCGACCAACGCCTTTGCCGTTTGCAAGATGTGCTCGCGATGATCGGCGAATGTGCCATCGCCATCCGAATGCAATGTGCCCGCCGTGGCAAACATAATCGTCGTATCCAAATCACCAATTATGCCCGAAACGGTGTGTGCGGCATTGATGCAAGCTTGTGTGCCACGCGATCCCGCCTGCAATGCGGCCAACACTTGCGCTACCTTCTCGGAAACGTCGCGTGCATTGCGTGCAATTTCATTCTGCGTTGAAATGTCATTGGGACGTGCGCCAGCAGCACCCGTCTGTATCATCGAGCTAACCGAGCGACCCAAATCCACAACAGTCGAACGTATACGCATAGCCACGTCGGGGGTGGAGGTGGTGGTTGAGGCGCCCACCGAATCTTGTGTCAGTTGTGTGTAGTGCTGCGTCATTTCCAAGGCGAGTTGCGGCAACAATTGCGGTTCGATGGTTGCCTTGGCATTCATTTCGTTGGCGAGACGTGCAATCTCTTTGGCCGATTGCACCATACGCGTTTGATAATCGACAAATGAGTCCGAGTAGGAGGCGTTGAGCAGTGATTGACGTTTATCGGTCAAGCGCGTAATTGCGCGATTCACTTGCTCCATCAAACCAGTCACGACGCCCATGTCCGTATTGATCTTTTCCACTGTCTCCGTTAGCTCTGTAATGGCTTGGCGTGTGTACTCAATGGATTCATCTAAATGTGCATGCGCGTGCGTTGAACGCGGATTGCCGGCAGAGTCCTTGGCCGCTTGCACCAAAGTTACAGCGCTCTCCACCACCGACTTGGTTTGATTGATCAAACTCATTTGCTGATTGGTATGAATGATGTGCGTGCAAGCGCCCACAACACCATTCACCATGGGCACAATGTAGCGTGAGATTTCGGCCACAGCATGACCCAGTTGTTCGGCATTATTCTTGCCGGCCATGCGTATGGGTTCCAGCTTGTCGATCAGCTCGGCAGCCGAATTCAGCGTCTGACCGCTGAAACCGTGTAAATTGTTGTCGCGTCGCTGATTCAAGCCCTGTGCGCTAACGGCCATGGCGCAGCTGTCCAGCTCGCGTGTGCACGTGTTCAACGTGTGCAGCACTTGTTCGCATTGCGCCTGCCCCGGCGCCTTTTCGCGTATGTTGTCCACTAAACGTTTCACCGATTCCGACACAGGCGCTGAGGCATTCGAAAGCGCCTGCCAAACGGGCGGATCGTCTGGCGAGAGCGCTAAGGACTTGGCAGCTTTTACCATTTCAATGACACCATCGATTACGCCGCGGCCGGCATTGATCACAGGCTCTTGTGCTTTGCGTCCCTCTGCGGAGATTTTTGCTGGTATCGAAATGAATTCGGGACTTGAGGCGTATTGGCGTACCGCCTTCACGGACTCCAGCAGCGGTTCGACTAGGCGCGCGCGTTGTGGCGGTGTCGATGGTTCATCGTCAATGCCCTTGATTTCTTGCACCAAATTCGATGTTGCCGTGGCAACTTGCTTGGCCAACACAATGAATTCGTTCTTTGCCACCGGATTGTTCGTGTTCATGCTGGCCTGTCGGCATATCGAACACAAATAGCTGGTATGTTTGGCAATCACCGTCAACGCTGATATTTTCTGCTGCTTCGTCGATTTCGGGCTGCTGACGATGTCACAATGCTGACGTATGCCCTGATAAGCCCACGACAATTGCGCCTGATCGATAATGCCGGGACGGCCGGCGACGCTGCTCGGATGCGATACGCCTATCAGGTAAGCGGCTTGCGCCGAAGACTCAATCAAGCCGTGTATGGATTCGGCGACCGTGTTCACCGATTGGCCAAAGCCGACATGATTCGATTGCTTGGCGTTGTTGATCATTTCCGAAATGGCATAACCGAGATTGCGTGACTTATTGGTGGCATTCTCGACACACTCGAAATAGCCCTGCTCATTGATCGGTTCGTGCGGATAGTCGAGCACCACGCGCAACGCCTCGATGTTGCGCATTGCATTGTCGCATTCCTTTTGGCCCGGCGCCGATTGTATGCTGGCATCCACCAGCTTGTTGATGCTTTCGGTGACGCTGCGCGCGGCGGCATGCAACAAGTTCTTGGCATTCGGTTGACCCGGATCGGCGGCAATCGATTTGGCGGTGGAGAGTAGTGAGCACGATTGCGTCGAGACGTTGCGCAAGCGTTCGATCATCTCCGAACGCACTACTTCATCTTGCGTCTGGCCGGCCATCTCCATGGAGACGGCGAGCAGATTGCGATAATTGCCGGCAAAGTTTTGACTGGTTTCCGCCAGCTGCGCCGGACTATCGTAGGCTTGTACGATTTGCCCGCCAGCCACGCTCAAACCCTCGGCCACTTGCTTCAACTCCGACTGTAGGGTATTGTAATTGCGATCCGAGGGCGGGAATTCGCTCATCGACAAAATTTCGCTCAATTCGCTGACATTGCGCAAAGCATTGTCCACCTCACGTTGTCCCGGTATGCAGTCCACGGTCTTCGATAGCGCTGCTGTCACATCACGCCCGGCCTGCGTGAGCGCATCGGTGTTGCCGACATTTTGCAATGTGCGCTGCGCCTCCTCGATCAGGCGCGCCGAGTGTAACACCACATCGTCGGCGCAATCGATAACAACGGGGTTCTTTGTTGTTGCTGCAACACCATGCACGCTCTTTGTGAAGTCGCCAAGCGCCAATGCGGTATCACGCCCGGCCACGCCGGCGTAACGGCGCTGCTCCTGTATGACGGACGAGAGCAGTTGCCGCAATGCGATGCCGACATTTTTGGCTGAGACACGCAGCTGTTGTGCGGTATTCTCCACAGTCTCGCCTGGCAGTGGACGTATGCTGCCTGATTGTGCCGCCTTGCGTGTATCATCTAGGACGTTGTGTAAATTGCGCACCGCTTCAAGCGCCGATTCCAACTCTTGACCGCCGCATGCCTCACGCGCACGCTGTGCCGCGGAATTCAACTCCGATACGGTTTGGCCCAAGTAGAGCGCGCTCTTGGAGAGTTGCGTAGCCGCGGGTATATCGGTGACGGTGGGTTGTAGCGCACGCGCCGAACGCGACACTTGTATTGCCGGCTCAATGAACTGCTCAGCGGCCTCAATCAAATTCAGCTGCGCATGCGGATCATCGGGACTGGAGCGTGTCGTTTTCACCGATGTCACCAGGCGTGGAATTGTATCGGCAGCACGTTTGCAGTCCTGCAACAGCTGCTCCTTCGTCTGATGGTCATCGCTATGCTGCACGGCATTCTGCGCCGCCGAAATGCATTGCGTGGCCGCCGATGCTGCCTGCTTGGAGCAGTACTCGAGGCGATGTATCAGATTGCGTTTCATTGCCG